>JARLTB010000080.1:7337500-7560841 GCA_030141615.1 Unio pictorum | reverse complement strand
AAAAAGTCCGTTTTTCATCAAAAGTCATGCTGAAAAAAATGGTGGGAACCGGTTTTAAAGTATGGTGACGTACTATCCAATGGTGCGCAGCCAATAAACCAAGTATTAACCAAATCCAAGCGGGGTAAAGGGTTTCAACAGCTTTTATCTAAGCCCAACTGATCCATAACATGAAAAACAAAAAAGTCCGTTTTTCATCAAAAGTCATGCTGAAAAAAATGGTGGGAACCGGTTTTAAAGTATGGTGACGTACTATCCAATGGTGCGCAGCCAATAAACCAAGTATTAACCAAATCCAAGCGGGGTAAAGGGTTTCAACAGCTTTTATCTAAGCCCAACTGATCCATAACATGAAAAACAAAAAAGTCCGTTTTTCATCAAAAGTCATGCTGAAAAAAATGGTGGGAACCGGTTTTAAAGTATGGTGACGTACTATCCAATGGTGCGCAGCCAATAAACCAAGTATTAACCAAATCCAAGCGGGGTAAAGGGTTTCAACAGCTTTTATCTAAGCCCAACTGATCCATAACATGAAAAACAAAAAAGTCCGTTTTTCATCAAAAGTCATGCTGAAAAAAATGGTGGGAACCGGTTTTAAAGTATGGTGACGTACTATCCAATGGTGCGCAGCCAATAAACCAAGTATTAACCAAATCCAAGCGGGGTAAAGGGTTTCAACAGCTTTTATCTAAGCCCAACTGATCCATAACATGAAAAACAAAAAAGTCCGTTTTTCATCAAAAGTCATGCTGAAAAAAATGGTGGGAACCGGTTTTAAAGTATGGTGACGTACTATCCAATGGTGCGCAGCCAATAAACCAAGTATTAACCAAATCCAAGCGGGGTAAAGGGTTTCAACAGCTTTTATCTAAGCCCAACTGATCCATAACATGAAAAACAAAAAAGTCCGTTTTTCATCAAAAGTCATGCTGAAAAAAATGGTGGGAACCGGTTTTAAAGTATGGTGACGTACTATCCAATGGTGCGCAGCCAATAAACCAAGTATTAACCAAATCCAAGCGGGGTAAAGGGTTTCAACAGCTTTTATCTAAGCCCAACTGATCCATAACATGAAAAACAAAAAAGTCCGTTTTTCATCAAAAGTCATGCTGAAAAAAATGGTGGGAACCGGTTTTAAAGTATGGTGACGTACTATCCAATGGTGCGCAGCCAATAAACCAAGTATTAACCAAATCCAAGCGGGGTAAAGGGTTTCAACAGCTTTTATCTAAGCCCAACTGATCCATAACATGAAAAACAAAAAAGTCCGTTTTTCATCAAAAGTCATGCTGAAAAAAATGGTGGGAACCGGTTTTAAAGTATGGTGACGTACTATCCAATGGTGCGCAGCCAATAAACCAAGTATTAACCAAATCCAAGCGGGGTAAAGGGTTTCAACAGCTTTTATCTAAGCCCAACTGATCCATAACATGAAAAACAAAAAAGTCCGTTTTTCATCAAAAGTCATGCTGAAAAAAATGGTGGGAACCGGTTTTAAAGTATGGTGACGTACTATCCAATGGTGCGCAGCCAATAAACCAAGTATTAACCAAATCCAAGCGGGGTAAAGGGTTTCAACAGCTTTTATCTAAGCCCAACTGATCCATAACATGAAAAACAAAAAAGTCCGTTTTTCATCAAAAGTCATGCTGAAAAAAATGGTGGGAACCGGTTTTAAAGTATGGTGACGTACTATCCAATGGTGCGCAGCCAATAAACCAAGTATTAACCAAATCCAAGCGGGGTAAAGGGTTTCAACAGCTTTTATCTAAGCCCAACTGATCCATAACATGAAAAACAAAAAAGTCCGTTTTTCATCAAAAGTCATGCTGAAAAAAATGGTGGGAACCGGTTTTAAAGTATGGTGACGTACTATCCAATGGTGCGCAGCCAATAAACCAAGTATTAACCAAATCCAAGCGGGGTAAAGGGTTTCAACAGCTTTTATCTAAGCCCAACTGATCCATAACATGAAAAACAAAAAAGTCCGTTTTTCATCAAAAGTCATGCTGAAAAAAATGGTGGGAACCGGTTTTAAAGTATGGTGACGTACTATCCAATGGTGCGCAGCCAATAAACCAAGTATTAACCAAATCCAAGCGGGGTAAAGGGTTTCAACAGCTTTTATCTAAGCCCAACTGATCCATAACATGAAAAACAAAAAAGTCCGTTTTTCATCAAAAGTCATGCTGAAAAAAATGGTGGGAACCGGTTTTAAAGTATGGTGACGTACTATCCAATGGTGCGCAGCCAATAAACCAAGTATTAACCAAATCCAAGCGGGGTAAAGGGTTTCAACAGCTTTTATCTAAGCCCAACTGATCCATAACATGAAAAACAAAAAAGTCCGTTTTTCATCAAAAGTCATGCTGAAAAAAATGGTGGGAACCGGTTTTAAAGTATGGTGACGTACTATCCAATGGTGCGCAGCCAATAAACCAAGTATTAACCAAATCCAAGCGGGGTAAAGGGTTTCAACAGCTTTTATCTAAGCCCAACTGATCCATAACATGAAAAACAAAAAAGTCCGTTTTTCATCAAAAGTCATGCTGAAAAAAATGGTGGGAACCGGTTTTAAAGTATGGTGACGTACTATCCAATGGTGCGCAGCCAATAAACCAAGTATTAACCAAATCCAAGCGGGGTAAAGGGTTTCAACAGCTTTTATCTAAGCCCAACTGATCCATAACATGAAAAACAAAAAAGTCCGTTTTTCATCAAAAGTCATGCTGAAAAAAATGGTGGGAACCGGTTTTAAAGTATGGTGACGTACTATCCAATGGTGCGCAGCCAATAAACCAAGTATTAACCAAATCCAAGCGGGGTAAAGGGTTTCAACAGCTTTTATCTAAGCCCAACTGATCCATAACATGAAAAACAAAAAAGTCCGTTTTTCATCAAAAGTCATGCTGAAAAAAATGGTGGGAACCGGTTTTAAAGTATGGTGACGTACTATCCAATGGTGCGCAGCCAATAAACCAAGTATTAACCAAATCCAAGCGGGGTAAAGGGTTTCAACAGCTTTTATCTAAGCCCAACTGATCCATAACATGAAAAACAAAAAAGTCCGTTTTTCATCAAAAGTCATGCTGAAAAAAATGGTGGGAACCGGTTTTAAAGTATGGTGACGTACTATCCAATGGTGCGCAGCCAATAAACCAAGTATTAACCAAATCCAAGCGGGGTAAAGGGTTTCAACAGCTTTTATCTAAGCCCAACTGATCCATAACATGAAAAACAAAAAAGTCCGTTTTTCATCAAAAGTCATGCTGAAAAAAATGGTGGGAACCGGTTTTAAAGTATGGTGACGTACTATCCAATGGTGCGCAGCCAATAAACCAAGTATTAACCAAATCCAAGCGGGGTAAAGGGTTTCAACAGCTTTTATCTAAGCCCAACTGATCCATAACATGAAAAACAAAAAAGTCCGTTTTTCATCAAAAGTCATGCTGAAAAAAATGGTGGGAACCGGTTTTAAAGTATGGTGACGTACTATCCAATGGTGCGCAGCCAATAAACCAAGTATTAACCAAATCCAAGCGGGGTAAAGGGTTTCAACAGCTTTTATCTAAGCCCAACTGATCCATAACATGAAAAACAAAAAAGTCCGTTTTTCATCAAAAGTCATGCTGAAAAAAATGGTGGGAACCGGTTTTAAAGTATGGTGACGTACTATCCAATGGTGCGCAGCCAATAAACCAAGTATTAACCAAATCCAAGCGGGGTAAAGGGTTTCAACAGCTTTTATCTAAGCCCAACTGATCCATAACATGAAAAACAAAAAAGTCCGTTTTTCATCAAAAGTCATGCTGAAAAAAATGGTGGGAACCGGTTTTAAAGTATGGTGACGTACTATCCAATGGTGCGCAGCCAATAAACCAAGTATTAACCAAATCCAAGCGGGGTAAAGGGTTTCAACAGCTTTTATCTAAGCCCAACTGATCCATAACATGAAAAACAAAAAAGTCCGTTTTTCATCAAAAGTCATGCTGAAAAAAATGGTGGGAACCGGTTTTAAAGTATGGTGACGTACTATCCAATGGTGCGCAGCCAATAAACCAAGTATTAACCAAATCCAAGCGGGGTAAAGGGTTTCAACAGCTTTTATCTAAGCCCAACTGATCCATAACATGAAAAACAAAAAAGTCCGTTTTTCATCAAAAGTCATGCTGAAAAAAATGGTGGGAACCGGTTTTAAAGTATGGTGACGTACTATCCAATGGTGCGCAGCCAATAAACCAAGTATTAACCAAATCCAAGCGGGGTAAAGGGTTTCAACAGCTTTTATCTAAGCCCAACTGATCCATAACATGAAAAACAAAAAAGTCCGTTTTTCATCAAAAGTCATGCTGAAAAAAATGGTGGGAACCGGTTTTAAAGTATGGTGACGTACTATCCAATGGTGCGCAGCCAATAAACCAAGTATTAACCAAATCCAAGCGGGGTAAAGGGTTTCAACAGCTTTTATCTAAGCCCAACTGATCCATAACATGAAAAACAAAAAAGTCCGTTTTTCATCAAAAGTCATGCTGAAAAAAATGGTGGGAACCGGTTTTAAAGTATGGTGACGTACTATCCAATGGTGCGCAGCCAATAAACCAAGTATTAACCAAATCCAAGCGGGGTAAAGGGTTTCAACAGCTTTTATCTAAGCCCAACTGATCCATAACATGAAAAACAAAAAAGTCCGTTTTTCATCAAAAGTCATGCTGAAAAAAATGGTGGGAACCGGTTTTAAAGTATGGTGACGTACTATCCAATGGTGCGCAGCCAATAAACCAAGTATTAACCAAATCCAAGCGGGGTAAAGGGTTTCAACAGCTTTTATCTAAGCCCAACTGATCCATAACATGAAAAACAAAAAAGTCCGTTTTTCATCAAAAGTCATGCTGAAAAAAATGGTGGGAACCGGTTTTAAAGTATGGTGACGTACTATCCAATGGTGCGCAGCCAATAAACCAAGTATTAACCAAATCCAAGCGGGGTAAAGGGTTTCAACAGCTTTTATCTAAGCCCAACTGATCCATAACATGAAAAACAAAAAAGTCCGTTTTTCATCAAAAGTCATGCTGAAAAAAATGGTGGGAACCGGTTTTAAAGTATGGTGACGTACTATCCAATGGTGCGCAGCCAATAAACCAAGTATTAACCAAATCCAAGCGGGGTAAAGGGTTTCAACAGCTTTTATCTAAGCCCAACTGATCCATAACATGAAAAACAAAAAAGTCCGTTTTTCATCAAAAGTCATGCTGAAAAAAATGGTGGGAACCGGTTTTAAAGTATGGTGACGTACTATCCAATGGTGCGCAGCCAATAAACCAAGTATTAACCAAATCCAAGCGGGGTAAAGGGTTTCAACAGCTTTTATCTAAGCCCAACTGATCCATAACATGAAAAACAAAAAAGTCCGTTTTTCATCAAAAGTCATGCTGAAAAAAATGGTGGGAACCGGTTTTAAAGTATGGTGACGTACTATCCAATGGTGCGCAGCCAATAAACCAAGTATTAACCAAATCCAAGCGGGGTAAAGGGTTTCAACAGCTTTTATCTAAGCCCAACTGATCCATAACATGAAAAACAAAAAAGTCCGTTTTTCATCAAAAGTCATGCTGAAAAAAATGGTGGGAACCGGTTTTAAAGTATGGTGACGTACTATCCAATGGTGCGCAGCCAATAAACCAAGTATTAACCAAATCCAAGCGGGGTAAAGGGTTTCAACAGCTTTTATCTAAGCCCAACTGATCCATAACATGAAAAACAAAAAAGTCCGTTTTTCATCAAAAGTCATGCTGAAAAAAATGGTGGGAACCGGTTTTAAAGTATGGTGACGTACTATCCAATGGTGCGCAGCCAATAAACCAAGTATTAACCAAATCCAAGCGGGGTAAAGGGTTTCAACAGCTTTTATCTAAGCCCAACTGATCCATAACATGAAAAACAAAAAAGTCCGTTTTTCATCAAAAGTCATGCTGAAAAAAATGGTGGGAACCGGTTTTAAAGTATGGTGACGTACTATCCAATGGTGCGCAGCCAATAAACCAAGTATTAACCAAATCCAAGCGGGGTAAAGGGTTTCAACAGCTTTTATCTAAGCCCAACTGATCCATAACATGAAAAACAAAAAAGTCCGTTTTTCATCAAAAGTCATGCTGAAAAAAATGGTGGGAACCGGTTTTAAAGTATGGTGACGTACTATCCAATGGTGCGCAGCCAATAAACCAAGTATTAACCAAATCCAAGCGGGGTAAAGGGTTTCAACAGCTTTTATCTAAGCCCAACTGATCCATAACATGAAAAACAAAAAAGTCCGTTTTTCATCAAAAGTCATGCTGAAAAAAATGGTGGGAACCGGTTTTAAAGTATGGTGACGTACTATCCAAT
Source organism: Unio pictorum (assembly GCA_030141615.1). NCBI lineage: Eukaryota > Metazoa > Mollusca > Bivalvia > Unionida > Unionidae > Unio > Unio pictorum. The sequence continues at coordinate 7,554,460 of JARLTB010000080.1, read as the reverse complement.
GGTGCGCAGCCAATAAACCAAGTATTAACCAAATCCAAGCGGGGTAAAGGGTTTCAACAGCTTTTATCTAAGCCCAACTGATCCATAACATGAAAAACAAAAAAGTCCGTTTTTCATCAAAAGTCATGCTGAAAAAAATGGTGGGAACCGGTTTTAAAGTATGGTGACGTACTATCCAATGGTGCGCAGCCAATAAACCAAGTATTAACCAAATCCAAGCGGGGTAAAGGGTTTCAACAGCTTTTATCTAAGCCCAACTGATCCATAACATGAAAAACAAAAAAGTCCGTTTTTCATCAAAAGTCATGCTGAAAAAAATGGTGGGAACCGGTTTTAAAGTATGGTGACGTACTATCCAATGGTGCGCAGCCAATAAACCAAGTATTAACCAAATCCAAGCGGGGTAAAGGGTTTCAACAGCTTTTATCTAAGCCCAACTGATCCATAACATGAAAAACAAAAAAGTCCGTTTTTCATCAAAAGTCATGCTGAAAAAAATGGTGGGAACCGGTTTTAAAGTATGGTGACGTACTATCCAATGGTGCGCAGCCAATAAACCAAGTATTAACCAAATCCAAGCGGGGTAAAGGGTTTCAACAGCTTTTATCTAAGCCCAACTGATCCATAACATGAAAAACAAAAAAGTCCGTTTTTCATCAAAAGTCATGCTGAAAAAAATGGTGGGAACCGGTTTTAAAGTATGGTGACGTACTATCCAATGGTGCGCAGCCAATAAACCAAGTATTAACCAAATCCAAGCGGGGTAAAGGGTTTCAACAGCTTTTATCTAAGCCCAACTGATCCATAACATGAAAAACAAAAAAGTCCGTTTTTCATCAAAAGTCATGCTGAAAAAAATGGTGGGAACCGGTTTTAAAGTATGGTGACGTACTATCCAATGGTGCGCAGCCAATAAACCAAGTATTAACCAAATCCAAGCGGGGTAAAGGGTTTCAACAGCTTTTATCTAAGCCCAACTGATCCATAACATGAAAAACAAAAAAGTCCGTTTTTCATCAAAAGTCATGCTGAAAAAAATGGTGGGAACCGGTTTTAAAGTATGGTGACGTACTATCCAATGGTGCGCAGCCAATAAACCAAGTATTAACCAAATCCAAGCGGGGTAAAGGGTTTCAACAGCTTTTATCTAAGCCCAACTGATCCATAACATGAAAAACAAAAAAGTCCGTTTTTCATCAAAAGTCATGCTGAAAAAAATGGTGGGAACCGGTTTTAAAGTATGGTGACGTACTATCCAATGGTGCGCAGCCAATAAACCAAGTATTAACCAAATCCAAGCGGGGTAAAGGGTTTCAACAGCTTTTATCTAAGCCCAACTGATCCATAACATGAAAAACAAAAAAGTCCGTTTTTCATCAAAAGTCATGCTGAAAAAAATGGTGGGAACCGGTTTTAAAGTATGGTGACGTACTATCCAATGGTGCGCAGCCAATAAACCAAGTATTAACCAAATCCAAGCGGGGTAAAGGGTTTCAACAGCTTTTATCTAAGCCCAACTGATCCATAACATGAAAAACAAAAAAGTCCGTTTTTCATCAAAAGTCATGCTGAAAAAAATGGTGGGAACCGGTTTTAAAGTATGGTGACGTACTATCCAATGGTGCGCAGCCAATAAACCAAGTATTAACCAAATCCAAGCGGGGTAAAGGGTTTCAACAGCTTTTATCTAAGCCCAACTGATCCATAACATGAAAAACAAAAAAGTCCGTTTTTCATCAAAAGTCATGCTGAAAAAAATGGTGGGAACCGGTTTTAAAGTATGGTGACGTACTATCCAATGGTGCGCAGCCAATAAACCAAGTATTAACCAAATCCAAGCGGGGTAAAGGGTTTCAACAGCTTTTATCTAAGCCCAACTGATCCATAACATGAAAAACAAAAAAGTCCGTTTTTCATCAAAAGTCATGCTGAAAAAAATGGTGGGAACCGGTTTTAAAGTATGGTGACGTACTATCCAATGGTGCGCAGCCAATAAACCAAGTATTAACCAAATCCAAGCGGGGTAAAGGGTTTCAACAGCTTTTATCTAAGCCCAACTGATCCATAACATGAAAAACAAAAAAGTCCGTTTTTCATCAAAAGTCATGCTGAAAAAAATGGTGGGAACCGGTTTTAAAGTATGGTGACGTACTATCCAATGGTGCGCAGCCAATAAACCAAGTATTAACCAAATCCAAGCGGGGTAAAGGGTTTCAACAGCTTTTATCTAAGCCCAACTGATCCATAACATGAAAAACAAAAAAGTCCGTTTTTCATCAAAAGTCATGCTGAAAAAAATGGTGGGAACCGGTTTTAAAGTATGGTGACGTACTATCCAATGGTGCGCAGCCAATAAACCAAGTATTAACCAAATCCAAGCGGGGTAAAGGGTTTCAACAGCTTTTATCTAAGCCCAAGTGATCCATAACATGAAAAACAAAAAAGTCCGTTTTTCATCAAAAGTCATGCTGAAAAAAATGGTGGGAACCGGTTTTAAAGTATGGTGACGTACTATCTAATGGTGCGCATCGAATAAACCAAGTATTAAAAAACTCCAAGCATGGAAAAGGGTTTTAAGCGCTTTTAACTAAGCCCAACTGATCCATAACATGAAAACCCCAAAAGTCCGTTTTTCATCCAAAGTCATGCTGAATAAAATGGTGGGAACCGGTTTAAAAGTATGGTGACGTACTATCCAATGGTGCGCATCGAATAAACCAAGTATTAAAAAACTCCAAGCGGGGAAAAGGGTTTTAAGCGCTTTTAACTAAGCCCAACTGATCCATAACATGAAAACCCCAAAAGTCCGTTTTTCATCCAAAGTCATGCTGAATAAAATGGTGGGAACCGGTTTAAAAGTATGGTGACGTACTATCCAATGGTGCGCATCGAATAAACCAAGTATTAAAAAACTCCAAGCGGGGAAAAGGGTTTTAAGCGCTTTTAACTAAGCCCAACTGATCCATAACATGAAAACCCCAAAAGTCCGTTTTTCATCCAAAGTCATGCTGAATAAAATGGTGGGAACCGGTTTAAAAGTATGGTGACGTACTATCCAATGGTGCGCATCGAATAAATCAAGTATTAAAAAACTCCAAGCGGGGAAAAGGGTTTTAAGCGCTTTTAACTAAGCCCAACTGATCCATAACATGAAAACCCCAAAAGTCCGTTTTTCATCCAAAGTCATGCTGAATAAAATGGTGGGAACCGGTTTAAAAGTATGGTGACGTACTATCTAATGGTGCGCATCGAATAAACCAAGTATTAAAAAACTCCAAGCATGGAAAAGGGTTTTAAGCGCTTTTAACTAAGCCCAACTGATCCATAACATGAAAACCCCAAAAGTCCGTTTTTCATCCAAAGTCATGCTGAATAAAATGGTGGGAACCGGTTTAAAAGTATGGTGACGTACTATCCAATGTGCGCATCGAATAAACCAAGTATTAAAAAACTCCAAGCGGGGAAAAGGGTTTTAAGCGCTTTTAACTAAGCCCAACTGATCCATAACATGAAAACCCCAAAAGTCCGTTTTTCATCCAAAGTCATGCTGAATAAAATGGTGGGAACCGGTTTAAAAGTATGGTGACGTACTATCCAATGGTGCGCATCGAATAAACCAAGTATTAAAAAACTCCAAGCGGGGAAAAGGGTTTTAAGCGCTTTTAACTAAGCCCAACTGATCCATAACATGAAAACCCGAAAAGTCCGTTTTTCATCCAATGTCATGCTGAATAAAATGGTGGGAACCGGTTTAAAAGTATGGTGACGTACTATCCAATGGTGCGCATCGAATAAACCAAGTATTAAAAAACTCCAAGCGGGGAAAAGGGTTTTAAGCGCTTTTAACTAAGCCCAACTGATCCATAACATGAAAACCCCAAAAGTCCGTTTTTCATCCAAAGTCATGCTGAATAAAATGGTGGGAACCGGTTTAAAAGTATGGTGACGTACTATCCAATGGTGCGCATCGAATAAACCAAGTATTAAAAAACTCCAAGCGGGGAAAAGGGTTTTAAGCGCTTTTAACTAAGCCCAACTGATCCATAACATGAAAACCCCAAAAGTCCGTTTTTCATCCAAAGTCATGCTGAATAAAATGGTGGGAACCGGTTTAAAAGTATGGTGACGTACTATCCAATGGTGCGCATCGAATAAACCAAGTATTAAAAAACTCCAAGCGGGGAAAAGGGTTTTAAGCGCTTTTAACTAAGCCCAACTGATCCATAACATGAAAACCCAAAAAGTCCGTTTTTCATCAAAAGTCATGCTGAAAAAAATGGTGGGAACCGGTTTAAAAGTATGGTGACGTACTATCCAATGGTGCGCATCGAATAAACCAAGTATTAAAAAACTCCAAGCGGGGAAAAGGGTTTTAAGCGCTTTCAACTAAGCCCAACTGATCCATAACATGAAAACCCCAAAAGTCTGTTTTTCATCCAAAGTCATGCTGAATAAAATGGTGGGAACCGGTTTAAAAGTATGGTGACGTACTATCCAATGGTGCGCATCGAATAAACCAAGTATTAAAAAACTCCAAGCGGGGAAAAGGGTTTTAAGCGCTTTTAACTAAGCCCAACTGATCCATAACATGAAAACCCCAAAAGTCCGTTTTTCATCCAAAGTCATGCTGAATAAAATGGTGGGAACCGGTTTAAAAGTATGGTGACGTACTATCCAATGGTGCGCATCGAATAAACCAAGTATTAAAAAACTCCAAGCTGAGAAAAGGGTTTTAAGCGCTTTTAACTAAGCCCAACTGATCCATAACATGAAAACCCAAAAGTCCGTTTTTCATCCAAAGTCATGCTGAATAAAATGGTGGGAACCGGTTTAAAAGTATGGTGACGTACTATCCAATGGTGCGCATCGAATAAACCAAGTATTAAAAAACTCCAAGCGGGGAAAAGGGTTTTAAGCGCTTTTAACTAAGCCCAACTGATCCATAACATGAAAACCACAAAAGTCCGTTTTTCATCCAAAGTCATGCTGAATAAAATGGTGGGAACCGGTTTAAAAGTATGGTGACGTACTATCCAATGGTGCGCATCGAATAAACCAAGTATTAAAAAACTCCAAGCGGGGAAAAGGGTTTTAAGCGCTTTTAACTAAGCCCAACTGATCCATAACATGAAAACCCCAAAAGTCCGTTTTTCATCCAAAGTCATGCTGAATAAAATGGTGGGAACCAGTTTAAAAGTATGGTGACGTACTATCCAATGGTGCGCATCGAATAAACCAAGTATTGAAAAACTCCAAGCGGGGAAAAGGGTTTTAAGCGCTTTTAACTAAGCCCAACTGATCCATAACATGAAAACCCCAAAAGTCCGTTTTTCATCCAAAGTCATGCTGAATAAAATGGTGGGAACCGGTTTAAAAGTATGGTGACGTACTATCCAATGGTGCGCATCGAATAAACCAAGTATTAAAAAACTCCAAGCGGGGAAAAGGGTTTTAAGCGCTTTTAACTAAGCCCAACTGATCCATAACATGAAAACCCCAAAAGTCCGTTTTTCATCCAAAGTCATGCTGAATAAAATGGTGGGAACCGGTTTAAAAGTATGGTGACGTACTATCCAATGGTGCGCATCGAATAAACCAAGTATTAAAAAACTCCAAGCGGGGAAAAGGGTTTTAAGCGCTTTTAACTAAGCCCAACTGATCCATAACATGAAAACCCCAAAAGTCCGTTTTTCATCCAAAGTCATGCTGAATAAAATGGTGGGAACCGGTTTAAAAGTATGGTGACGTACTATCCAATGGTGCGCATCGAATAAACCAAGTATTAAAAAACTCCAAGCGGGGAAAAGGGTTTTAAGCGCTTTTAACTAAGCCCAACTGATCCATAACATGAAAACCCCAAAAGTCCGTTTTTCATCCAAAGTCATGCTGAATAAAATGGTGGGAACCGGTTTAAAAGTATGGTGACGTACTATCCAATGGTGCGCATCGAATAAACCAAGTATTAAAAAACTCCAAGCGGGGAAAAGGGTTTTAAGCGCTTTTAACTAAGCCCAACTGATCCATAACATGAAAACCCCAAAAGTCCGTTTTTCCTCCAAAGTCATGCTGAATAAAATGGTGGGAACCGGTTTAAAAGTATGGTGACGTACTATCCAATGGTGCGCATCGAATAAACCAAGTATTAAAAAACTCCAAGCGGGGAAAAGGGTTTTAAGCGCTTTTAACTAAGCCCAACTGATCCATAACATGAAAACCCCAAAAGTCCGTTTTTCCTCCAAAGTCATGCTGAATAAAATGGTGGGAACCGGTTTAAAAGTATGGTGACGTACTATCCAATGGTGCGCATCGAATAAACCAAGTATTAAAAAACTCCAAGCGGGGAAAAGGGTTTTAAGCGCTTTTAACTAAGCCCAACTGATCCATAACATGAAAACCCCAAAAGTCCGTTTTTCATCCAAAGTCATGCTGAATAAAATGGTGGGAACCGGTTTAAAAGTATGGTGACGTACTATCCAATGGTGCGCATCGAATAAACCAAGTATTAAAAAACTCCAAGCGGGGAAAAGGGTTTTAAGCGCTTTTAACTAAGCCCAACTGATCCATAACATGAAAACCCCAAAAGTCCGTTTTTCATCCAAAGTCATGCTGAATAAAATGGTGGGAACCGGTTTAAAAGTATGTGTGACGATTTTACCCCAACCCCTTGTATGTAGGTATAAGTAACTATAACTTGTGATTCTGACTGGCCTTGTACATGTATAAATTGTATGTCTGCCTGACCCAGCTGTGATGTTCAAATTGTTCTAAAAGTTAGCTAATCCCTTACGTAAGATGGTCTTTGTTAGCTCTCGAGGGGAGAGGAGACTGTGTCCATCGCGGACGGGTGACGTAACCACATCAAAGGACAGGACAGCTTCAAATAAGAAGACTGTAACAATTGATAGACACACAGACAGACATTCGGATGATTGACAGTCGAACGACTGACCAGAGTCGATCGCCCTCCAATCGAAATGCGCTGAGGGTGGGCACTTGATTGGAATCTGCGATAATAATTCATGTTTAGTAAGAATTCGTCAGTTGCTACAAGAATTGAGAAGAGAGTAGAACTCCGTACGGCCAGACGAAAATTGGTGGCAGACTCAGATTTTGGAAATCAAGGAAATCTTAAGATAGCTTAAATCTTAAGATAGCTTCAAAGGAAGCTTTCGGGTGACGTTGAGAGAATTTCGGGTGACGTTGAGAGAATTTCGGGTGACGTTGAGAGAATTTCGGGTGACGTTGAGAGAATTTCGGGTGACCTCAAGAGATAGAAGAGGAAACGGAAGTAGAGATAGAAGAGGAAACGGAAGTAGAGATAGAAGAGGAAACGGAAGTAGAGATAGAAGAGGAAACTGACGTAGAGGAATCGGAAGGAGAGAAAGACGAAAGGAGACTTATTTAGATGAGTAACACTCAAGAAGGGAAAATATTCCTCACACTGAAACCAAATGATGATCTAGGGATCATTGGGTCAAGAGTGACATTGACTGATTAATATCTTTAACATTTTCATTTATTAAATTGTTGTTTAAATTTCATCTTTGTAATTCTTTTAATTTAACTGTCGGCATTGCTGACTGGGGGCTCGTAGCCATATATAATATATTGTCCAGAAGTAAACATTCTGAAAGCGGACCAGGGGAACTTCCTCATAATTCTGTAAAGTCTATAGGAAGAACCCCACCCCTACTAAACGACACTTCACAGTGGGCGCTTCGTCCGGGATATGAATTAGACATATATTATTTTAGGACCTAAAGTTATTTGTAGGAGTATTAGGGAACAGTGTGAGATATTTTCCATTCTTTGTATTCGTTTTATGATTTTCTCATCTTGCATTTTATTGTCATATGTGCATGCTTTGTAGACCTTCCATTACTAGCAGTACTGGTGAAGCAGATATCGAACAAATATCTTACCTGAACGAAATTAGTTGCTATCGACAGGTAAGTATTTAAACTTGTATTACAAGTATCTGTGTCTTGTTAGAATATTGAGACAAGGTATCACTTTACATTAGTTATAATGGCCACCGAAAGGCAAATGATAAAGGAATATCGAGCTATGGGGTCTGAAGAGCTCGGATATGAGGGAGATCGCCTGGCGGCCTTTATAGAAGAAAGGATCAAGGAATGGAAGGCCGAAAAAGCAGCGGACAGAGAAGCACAGAAAGAGCTAGCCAAGATAGCAGCAGACAGAGAAACCCAAAGAGAGCTGGAGCTAGCCAAGATAGCAGCAGACAGAGAAACCCAAAGAGAGCTGGAGCTAGCCAGACTCGCCCACACTCTGGAGATGGAAAAGGTGAGAGTTGAAGCTAGGACCAACGGACGGGACGACGCCAGTACAAGCTCTGGAACGACCGGCCGACCATTCATCGACCACCGGATGGTCCAGATCAACATGCCACGCTTCAATGACAGGGAGGAGGCTATTGACGATTTTCTCCTGCAGTTCGAGAAACTCGCACACGCTCATCAGGTCCCTGAACATCACTGGGCCATTAATGTCTCAGCCTTTTTGCAAGGTGCAGCTCGGGAAGTCTACCACGGCTTAGCTGCAGAAGAGACTGATGACTACAATGCCCTCAAGAAGGCCCTTCTCTGCCATTATCGGCTGACCGCCGAGACTTACCGGAAACATTTTCGGGACTCGGCGAAAAAGGTAACCGAGACCCACTCTCAATTCCACAACCGTGTTCGAGGTTTATTTGAGAAGTGGATGAAAATGGCTGAAGTCGAACGCACGTACGACGGGCTACGCGAGGTAATACTAAAGGAGCATGTCCTGGGTACTTACCGTCGCGAATTGACAGTCTTCCTAGCCGAAAGAGAACACCGGACGCTCGAAGAGATCGCTAACATGGCGGAGCGATACGAGCAGGCGCACTCGAAGAGTGGAGGCTCCGGGGGCGCGGATCGACCCCGACCCTCTGAGTCGCGTCGTATGGGGGATGTTGAGCCTGCTGTCCGCAACCGTCAAGGCGACGGGAAGGTCGGAGGGGCACCTACAGGTAGGGATGCCACCTATCGACCTGGACAGGCCTCACCCACGAAACCAGGACTTGCAAGTCGGCGAGGGCCGCCGACGTGTTTTAACTGCAAGCGCCTGGGGCACTTTGCCAGGGACTGTCCGAAGGGCAGGCAGACCCAGGTGAATGTCGTTGCTAGGAAGGAGTGCGTGCCGGAAGCGAGTCGCAACCCAGCCAACCTTGCGGCCGCAACTGTCAATGGTGAAGGTGCCACCATCTTGTATGACACTGGGTGCAGCGTCCCCGCGCTTGTGGACAAGAAGTACGTCAAGCCGGAGGACTATACAGGGGAAGTAATAGAAGTTCAGTACGCGAACTGCGCGCGTGACTCATTACCAGTAGCTGTCATTGACCTCGATTCACCATACGTGAAGGGGAAAATTGCAGCTGCTTGCTTGGAGGGTCTATCACATGACGTCATATTGGGATGCCGTTATGTGTTACCCCAGCCGAACCCCGAGACCTGTACACCTATGCCAGTGAGTGCTGTTGAGACCAGGGCCATGAGTCGACAGCCGAAACCGAAGCCGATCCAAGTTACATCGACACCGGTTAGTAATGTTCTTCCAGCTGAGTTGAGGAAGCTGCAACAGGAAGACGCAACTCTGGCGCAGTTGCATAAACACGCAGAAGCAGGAACGGAAAGGGAAACTCCGAACGGCGCGGTGAAGTTCGTCTACAAGAAGGGAATCTTGTATCGCCACGCCAGGAAATACAACGAACACTTTAAGCAAGTCGTCGTGCCAAAGGAAAAGCGTTGTGAAGTGCTGAAGCTTGCACACGAAAGTCTCATGGGTGGACACATGGGAATTGCTAAGACACGTGACCGTCTTGTAAAAGAGTTTTACTGGCCAGGGGTCCAGGGAGACGTAAAACGGTTCTGTCTCTCCTGTGACAAATGCCAGAGAATGGCACCGAAAACGGATCATCGACCCATTCCCTTGGGGAGTACGCCCCTTATCGATGAACCATTTAGACGTGTCGCCATGGATTTAATCGGACCGATAAAACCCGCGTCTGCGCACGGAAATCGGTATATTTTAACGGTCGTCGATTATGCTACACGCTATCCGGAGGCCGTAGCATTGCGTAACATTGACACGGAAACCGTCGCGGAAGCTCTGTTTGTGATCTGGTCAAGAGTCGGAGTGCCCGACGAGATCTTGACCGATTAAGGGACACAATTCATGAGTCGTGGGATGGCGGAGGTGAATCGTCTCATGTCAATTAAGCACCTCACGACCACACCGTATCACCCCCAATGTAACGGATTGGTAGAACAGTTTAATGGGACTCTAAAGCACACGCTCAAGAAATTGTGCGAAGGCCGCCCCAAGGATTGGGACCGGTATATTCCAGCCATGCTTTTCGCCTACCGGGAAGTACCACAAGCGAGTTTGGGGTTCTCTCCCTTTGAACTCTTGTACGGGAGGACCGTACGCGGCCCAATCGCCGTACTGAGACAGCTGTGGACAGACGACCACGCTGTAGAGGAAGTACGCACTACCTACCAGTACGTCGCGGACTTGCGCAACAAACTGGAAGAGGTTTGTTCTCTCGCGCAAGATAATCTCAAACGAGCTAAGGCGCAGCAGGCGAAAAATTACAATAAGCGCGCAAAACCACGTCAGTTTGAGGTAGGGGATAAGGTGTTGTTGTTGTTGCCCCAGGAACACAACAAGTTGCAAGTTTCCTGGAGGGGTCCATACGTCGTCACCGAGAAGGTCGGAGGTCAAAACTACCGGATACGGCTACCGACGAAAGAGAAATTGTACCATGCCAATTTGCTCAAGAGGTACCGGGAAAGGGAGACCATAAGCGATTTTGTTGTCGCCACGATAGTCACCGAGGATGCCGAAGGCGATACGGAAGGTGCCAACACTGTCCCGAGCTGTCCATTAACGAGGGTCGAGACTCCGTCGGACGTGGAGTGTGACCCCATGTTAACTGAAGGTCAACGGGACGAGATAGAGACCTTGCTGGCCGGGTATTCCGACGTGTTAACAGAAAAACCCGGGAGAACGGCGCTTGTCGAGTTCGGGTTAAAGATGGTGGACGACCGACCAGTGCAGCGGAAACCCTACCCCTTGCCCCACGCGAAACGACAAGTTGTAAGGGAGGAAATTGAGCAAATGATTGCTCTGGGAGTAATCGAACCTGCCGACTCTCCGTACAGCTCACCAGTAGTCCTAGTGCAGAAGAAGGACGGCACCCATCGGTTTTGCGTCGACACCGGAAGCTGAATCAGGTGACAGAATTTCAAGTCGAAATGTTACCTGACCCGGAACATATCTTCGCTTCGGTCTCAAAAGCGAAATATTTTTCCAAGCTCGATTTGTCCAAGGGGTATTGGCAGATTCCGGTAAGGAAAGAAGACAGACCGAAGCTTGCTTTTGCTACTCCCGACGGGACATACCAATGGCTGGTTATGCCGTTCGGGGTACAAAACGCACCCAGCATCTTTACCAGCATGATGCGGAAGTTGTTGGAGCCCTTGCGCGATAGGGGTGTCCACAACTTCATGGATGACCTCTTGTTAGCTACAGAGACATGGGGTGAACACCTCACTCTGTTAGCTGACGTTCTGGAGCGGCTACGTCAGGAGGGCTTGACAGCCCGCCCTTCCAAATGTCACCTTGGTTTCAGGACATTGGACTATTTAGGACATACCCTGAGCCAAGGCACGCTGTCTCCAGAGAATTCGAAGGTGGAGCAACTGCGAAACGCCGCACGCCCCACCACGAAAACGGAGGTGAGGTCATTTCTGGGATTGGCGGGATACTATCGGAGGTATGTCGCTAATTTCAGCGCGATTGCGGGGCCGTTGTCCGACCTAACCAAGAAACGGACCCCGAGTAAGATTATTTGGACAGATGCGTGTGAGCACGCTTTCCAAACCCTGAAGGCTAGACTTACATCCGACGCCGTTGTTCGTCTACCGGATTTGGATAAGGAATTCGTTCTTCGCACCGATGCATGCGACACAGGACTGGGAGCAGTACTGCTCCAGGAGCATGACAAAACGCTTTTCCCTGTCGCATACGGCAGTCGGAAGTTGTCGGCTGCCGAGAAGAACTACTCCGTATCGGAGAGGGAATGTCTAGGAATCGTGTTCGGCATATCACGGTTCGAGCGATAGCTATATGGACGCAAGTTCATATTGGAGACCGACCACCAACCACTCGCCTATTTGGCGCAGGCAAAGTTGTCCAATGGTCGATTGATGCGATGGTCGCTGTTCTTACAGCAGTACCAAATGCAGATCAGATACGTGAAAGGATCTGAAAACGTAGGCGCAGATTTCATGAGTAGAAGCGCTGGAATGATATAGATCATTCTGGTTAAATTTTCATGTTCATACTCAGTTTAGCATCTAGTTGATTTTGCTGATGTTGTTCTTTATATTGTTGTAACACTTTTGCATTTGTAGTATTTTGAGGGAATAAAATCCTGATTTTATTCTCAAGCGTGGGGGAATGTGACGATTTTACCCCAACCCCTTGTATGTAGGTATAAGTAACTATAACTTGTGATTCTGACTGGCCTTGTACATGTATAAATTGTATGTCTGCCTGACCCAGCTGTGATGTTCAAATTGTTCTAAAAGTTAGCTAATCCCTTACGTAAGATGGTCTTTGTTAGCTCTCGAGGGGAGAGGAGACTGTGTCCATCGCGGACGGGTGACGTAACCACATCAAAGGACAGGACAGCGTCAAATAAGAAGACTGTAACAATTGATAGACACACAGACAGACATTCGGATGATTGACAGTCGAACGACTGACCAGAGTCGATCGCCCTCCAATCGAAATGCGCTGAGGGTGGGCACTTGATTGGAATCTGCGATAATAATTCATGTTTAGTAAGAATTCGTCAGTTGCTACAAGAATTGAGAAGAGAGTAGAACTCCGTACGGCCAGACGAAAATTGGTGGCAGACTCAGATTTTGGAAATCAAGGAAATCTTAAGATAGCTTAAATCTTAAGATAGCTTCAAAGGAAGCTTTCGGGTGACGTTGAGAGAATTTCGGGTGACGTTGAGAGAATTTCGGGTGACGTTGAGAGAATTTCGGGTGACGTTGAGAGAATTTCGGGTGACCTCAAGAGATAGAAGAGGAAACGGAAGTAGAGATAGAAGAGGAAACGGAAGTAGAGATAGAAGAGGAAACGGAAGTAGAGATAGAAGAGGAAACTGACGTAGAGGAATCGGAAGGAGAGAAAGACGAAAGGAGACTTATTTAGATGAGTAACACTCAAGAAGGGAAAATATTCCTCACACTGAAACCAAATGATGATCTAGGGATCATTGGGTCAAGAGTGACATTGACTGATTAATATCTTTAACATTTTCATTTATTAAATTGTTGTTTAAATTTCATCTTTGTAATTCTTTTAATTTAACTGTCGGCATTGCTGACTGGGGGCTCGTAGCCATATATAATATATTGTCCAGAAGTAAACATTCTGAAAGCGGACCAGGGGAACTTCCTCATAATTCTGTAAAGTCTATAGGAAGAACCCCACCCCTACTAAACGACACTTCACAGTATGGTGACGTACTATCCAATGGTGCGCATCGAATAAACCAAGTATTAAAAAACTCCAAGCGGGGAAAAGGGTTTTAAGCGCTTTTAACTAAGCCCAACTGATCCATAACATGAAAACCACAAAAGTCCGTTTTTCATCCAAAGTCATGCTGAATAAAATGGTGGGAACCGGTTTAAAAGTATGGTGACGTACTATCCAATGGTGCGCATCGAATAAACCAAGTATTAAAAAACTCCAAGCGGGGAAAAGGGTTTTAAGCGCTTTTAACTAAGCCCAACTGATGAATAACATGAAAACCCCAAAAGTCCGTTTTTCATCCAAAGTCATGCTGAATAAAATGGTGGGAACCAGTTTAAAAGTATGGTGACGTACTATCCAATGGTGCGCATCGAATAAACCAAGTATTGAAAAACTCCAAGCGGGGAAAAGGGTTTTAAGCGCTTATAACTAAGCCCAACTGATCCATAACATGAAAACCCCAAAAGTCCGTTTTTCATCCAAAGTCATGCTGAATAAAATGGTGGGAACCGGTTTAAAAGTATGGTGACGTACTATCCAATGGTGCGCATCGAATAAACCAAGTATTAAAAAACTCCAAGCGGGGAAAAGGGTTTTAAGCGCTTTTAACTAAGCCCAACTGATCCATAACATGAAAACCCCAAAAGTCCGTTTTTCATCCAAAGTCATGCTGAATAAAATGGTGGGAACCGGTTTAAAATTATGGTGACGTACTATCCAATGGTGCGCATCGAATAAACCAAGTATTAAAAAACTCCAAGCGGGGAAAAGGGTTTTAAGCGCTTTTAACTAAGCCCAACTGATCCATAACATGAAAACCCCAAAAGTCCGTTTTTCATCCAAAGTCATGCTGAATAAAATGGTGGGAACCAGTTTAAAAGTATGGTGACGTACTATCCAATGGTGCGCATCGAATAAACCAAGTATTAAAAAACTCCAAGCGGGGAAAAGGGTTTTAAGCGCTTTTAACTAAGCCCAACTGATCCATAACATGAAAACCCCAAAAGTCCGTTTTTCATCCAAAGTCATGCTGAATAAAATGGTGGGAACCGGTTTAAAAGTATGGTGACGTACTATCCAATGGTGCGCATCGAATAAACCAAGTATTAAAAAACTCCAAGCGGGGAAAAGGGTTTTAAGCGCTTTTAACTAAGCCCAACTGATCCATAACATGAAAACCCCAAAAGTCCGTTTTTCATCCAAAGTCATGCTGAATAAAATGGTGGGAACCGGTTTAAAAGTATGGTGACGTACTATCCAATGGTGCGCATCGAATAAACCAAGTATTAAAAAACTCCAAGCGGGGAAAAGGGTTTTAAGCGCTTTTAACTAAGCCCAACTGATCCATAACATGAAAACCCCAAAAGTCCGTTTTTCATCCAAAGTCATGCTGAATAAAATGGTGGGAACCGGTTTAAAAGTATGGTGACGTACTATCCAATGGTGCGCATCGAATAAACCAAGTATTAAAAACTCCAAGCGGGGAAAAGGGTTTTAAGCGCTTTTAACTAAGCCCAACTGATCCATAACATGAAAACCCCAAAAGTCCGTTTTTCATCCAAAGTCATGCTGAATAAAATGGTGGGAACCGGTTTAAAAGTATGGTGACGTACTATCCAATGGTGCGCATCGAATAAACCAAGTATTAAAAAACTCCAAGCGGGGAAAAGGGTTTTAAGCGCTTTTAACTAAGCCCAACTGATCCATAACATTTAAAACCCCAAAAGTCCGTTTTTTCATCCAAAGTCATGCTGAATAAAATGGTGGGAACCGGTTTAAAAGTATGGTGACGTACTATCCAATGGTGCGCATCGAATAAACCAAGTATTAAAAAACTCCAAGCGGGGAAAAGGGTTTTAAGCGCTTTTAACTAAGCCCAACTGATCCATAACATGAAAACCCCAAAAGTCCGTTTTTCATCCAAAGTCATGCTGAATAAAATGGTGGGAACCGGTTTAAAAGTATGGTGACGTACTATCCAATGGTGCGCATCGAATAAACCAAGTATTAAAAAACTCCAAGCGGGGAAAAGGGTTTTAAGCGCTTTTAACTAAGCCCAACTGATCCATAACATTTAAAACCCCAAAAGTCCGTTTTTCATCCAAAGTCATGCTGAATAAAATGGTGGGAACCGGTTTAAAAGTATGGTGACGTACTATCCAATCGTGTGCATCGAATAAACCAAGTATTAAAAAACTCCAAGCGGGGAAACGGGTTTTAAGCGCTTTTAACTAAGCCCAACTGATCCATAACATGAAAACTCCAAAAGTCCGTTTTTCATCCAAAGTCATGCTGAATAAAATGGTGGGAACCGGTTTAAAAGTATGGTGACGTACTATCCAATGGTGCGCATCGAATAAACCAAGTATTAAAAAACTCCAAGCGGGGAAAAGGGTTTTAAGCGCTTTTAACTAAGCCCAACTGATCCATAACATGAAAACCCCAAAAGTCCGTTTTTCATCCAAAGTCATGCTGAATAAAATGGTGGGAACCGGTTTAAAAGTATGGTGACGTACTATCCAATGGTGCGCATCGAATAAACCAAGTATTAAAAAACTCCAAGCGGGGAAAAGGGTTTTAAGCACTTTTAACTAAGCCCAACTGATCCATAACATGAAAACCCCAAAAGTCCGTTTTTCATCCAAAGTCATGCTGAATAAAATGGTGGGAACCGGTTTAAAAGTATGGTGACGTACTATCCAATGGTGCGCATCGAATAAACCAAGTATTAAAAAACTCCAAGCGGGGAAAAGGGTTTTAAGCGCTTTTAACTAAGCCCAACTGATCCATAACATGAAAACCCCAAAAGTCCGTTTTTCATCCAAAGTCATGCTGAATAAAATGGTGGGAACCGGTTTAAAAGTATGGTGACGTACTATCCAATGGT
Source organism: Unio pictorum (assembly GCA_030141615.1). Taxonomy (NCBI): domain Eukaryota; kingdom Metazoa; phylum Mollusca; class Bivalvia; order Unionida; family Unionidae; genus Unio; species Unio pictorum. The sequence continues at coordinate 7,537,977 of JARLTB010000080.1, read as the reverse complement.
GCGCATCGAATAAACCAATTATTAAAAAACTCCAAGCGGGGAAAAGGGTTTTAAGCGCTTTTAACTAAGCCCAACTGATCCATAACATGAAAACCCCAAAAGTCCGTTTTTCATCCAAAGTCATGCTGAATAAAATGGTGGGAACCGGTTTAAAAGTATGGTGACGTACTATCCAATGGTGCGCATCGAATAAACCAAGTATTAAAAAACTCCAAGCGGGGAAAAGGGTTTTAAGCGCTTTTAACTAAGCCCAACTGATCCATAACATGAAAACCCCAAAAGTCCGTTTTTCATCCAAAGTCATGCTGAATAAAATGGTGGGAACCGGTTTAAAAGTATGGTGACGTACTATCCAATGGTGCGCATCGAATAAACCAAGTATTAAAAAACTCCAAGCGGGGAAAAGGGTTTTAAGCGCTTTTAACTAAGCCCAACTGATCCATAACATGAAAACCCCAAAAGTCCGTTTTTCATCCAAAGTCATGCTGAATAAAATGGTGGGAACCGGTTTAAAAGTATGGTGACGTACTATCCAATGGTGCGCATCGAATAAACCAAGTATTAAAAAACTCCAAGCGGGGAAAAGGGTTTTAAGCGCTTTTAACTAAGCCCAACTGATCCATAACATGAAAACCCCAAAAGTCCGTTTTTCATCCAAAGTCATGCTGAATAAAATGGTGGGAACCGGTTTAAAAGTATGGTGACGTACTATCCAATGGTGCGCATCGAATAAACCAAGTATTAAAAAACTCCAAGCGGGGAAAAGGGTTTTAAGCGCTTTTAACTAAGCCCAACTGATCCATAACATGAAAACCCCAAAAGTCCGTTTTTCATCCAAAGTCATGCTGAATAAAATGGTGGGAACCGGTTTAAAAGTATGCTGACGTACTATCCAATGGTGCGCATCGAATAAACCAAGTATTAAAAAACTCCAAGCGGGGAAATGGGTTTTAAGCGCTTTTAACTAAGCCCAACTGATCCATAACATTAAAACCCCAAAAGTCCGTTTTTCATCCAAAGTCATGCTGAATAAAATGGTGGGAACCGGTTTAAAAGTATGGTGACGTACTATCCAATGGTGCGCATCGAATAAACCAAGTATTAAAAAACTCCAAGCGGGGAAAATGGTTTTAAGCGCTTTTAACTAAGCCCAACTGATCCATAACATGAAAACCCCAAAAGTCCGTTTTTCATCCAAAGTCATGCTGAATAAAATGGTGGGAACCGGTTTAAAAGTATGGTGACGTACTATCCAATGGTGTGCATCGAATAAACCAAGTATTAAAAAACTCCAAGCGGGGAAAAGGGTTTTAAGCGCTTTTAACTAAGCCCAACTGATCCATAACATGAAAACCCCAAAAGTCCGTTTTTCATCCAAAGTCATGCTGAATAAAATGGTGGGAACCGGTTTAAAAGTATGGTGACGTACTATCCAATGGTGCGCATCGAATAAACCAAGTATTACAAAACTCCAAGCGGGGAAAAGGGTTTTAAGCGCTTTTAACTAAGCCCAACTGATCCATAACATGAAAACCCCAAAAGTCCGTTTTTCATCCAAAGTCATGCTGAATAAAATGGTGGGAACCGGTTTAAAAGTATGGTGACGTACTATCCAATGGTGTGCATCGAATAAACCAAGTATTAAAAAACTCCAAGCGGGGAAAAGGGTTTTAAGCGCTTTTAACTAAGCCCAACTGATCCATAACATGAAAACCCCAAAAGTCCGTTTTTCATCCAAAGTCATGCTGAATAAAATGGTGGGAACCGGTTTAAAAGTATGGTGACGTACTATCCAATGGTGCGCATCGAATAAACCAAGTATTAAAAAACTCCAAGCGGGGAAAAGGGTTTTAAGCGCTTTTAACTAAGCCCAACTGATCCATAACATGAAAACCCCAAAAGTCCGTTTTTCATCCAAAGTCATGCTGAATAAAATGGTGGGAACCGGTTTAAAAGTATGGTGACGTACTATCCAATGGTGCGCATCGAATAAACCAAGTATTAAAAAACTCCAAGCGGGGAAAAGGGTTTTAAGCGCTTTTAACTAAGCCCAACTGATCCATAACATGAAAACCCCAAAAGTCCGTTTTTCATCCAAAGTCATGCTGAATAAAATGGTGGGAACCGGTTTAAAAGTATGGTGACGTACTATCCAATGGTGCGCATCGAATAAACCAAGTATTAAAAAACTCCAAGCGGGGAAAAGGGTTTTAAGCGCTTTTAACTAAGCCCAACTGATCCATAACATGAAAACCCCAAAAGTCCGTTTTTCATCCAAAGTCATGCTGAATAAAATGGTGGGAACCGGTTTAAAAGTATGGTGACGTACTATCCAATGGTGCGCATCGAATAAACCAAGTATTAAAAAACTCTAAGCGGGGAAAAGGGTTTTAAGCGCTTTTAACTAAGCCCAACTGATCCATAACATGAAAACACCAAAAGTCCGTTTTTCATCCAAAGTCATGCTGAATAAAATGGTGGGAACCGGTTTAAAAGTATGGTGACGTACTATCCAATGGTGCGCATCGAATAAACCAAGTATTAAAAAACTCCAAGCGGGGAAAAGGGTTTTAAGCGCTTTTAACTAAGCCCAACTGATCCATAACATGAAAACCCCAAAAGTCCGTTTTTCATCCAAAGTCATGCTGAATAAAATGGTGGGAACCGGTTTAAAAGTATGGTGACGTACTATCCAATGGTGCGCATCGAATAAACCAAGTATTAAAAAACTCCAAGCGGGGAAAAGGGTTTTAAGCGCTTTTAACTAAGCCCAACTGATCCATAACATGAAAACCCCAAAAGTCCGTTTTTCATCCAAAGTCATGCTGAATAAAATGGTGGGAACCGGTTTAAAAGTATGGTGACGTACTATCCAATGGTGCGCATCGAATAAACCAAGTATTAAAAAACTCCAAGCGGGGAAAAGGGTTTTAAGCGCTTTTAACTAAGCCCAACTGATCCATAACATGAAAACCCCAAAAGTCCGTTTTTCATCCAAAGTCATGCTGAATAAAATGGTGGGAACCGGTTTAAAAGTATGGTGACGTACTATCCAATGGTGCGCATCGAATAAACCAAGTATTAAAAAACTCCAAGCGGGGAAAAGGGTTTTAAGCGCTTTTAACTAAGCCCAACTGATCCATAACATGAAAACCCCAAAAGTCCGTTTTTCATCCAAAGTCATGCTGAATAAAATGGTGGGAACCGGTTTAAAAGTATGGTGACCTACTATCCAATGGTGCGCATCGAATAAACCAAGTATTAAAAAACTCCAAGCGGGGAAAAGGGTTTTAAGCGCTTTTCACTAAGCCCAACTGATCCATAACATGAAAACCCCAAAAGTCCGTTTTTCATCCAAAGTCATGCTGAATAAAATGGTGGGAACCGGTTTAAAAGTATGGTGACGTACTATCCAATGGTGCGCATCGAATAAACCAAGTATTAAAAAACTCCAAGCGGGGAAAAGGGTTTTAAGCGCTTTTAACTAAGCCCAACTGATCCATAACATGAAAACCCCAAAAGTCCGTTTTTCATCCAAAGTCATGCTGAATAAAATGGTGGGAACCGGTTTAAAAGTATGGTGACGTACTATCCAATGGTGCGCATAGAATAAACCAAGTATTAAAAAACTCCAAGCGGGGAAAAGGGTTTTAAGCGCTTTTAACTAAGCCCAACTGATCCATAACATGAAAACCCCAAAAGTCCGTTTTTCATCCAAAGTCATGCTGAATAAAATGGTGGGAACCGGTTTAAAAGTATGGTGACGTACTATCCAATGGAGCGCATCGAATAAACCAAGTATTAAAAAACTCCAAGCGGGGAAAAGGGTTTTAAGCGCTTTTAACTAAGCCCAACTGATCCATAACATGAAAACCCCAAAAGTCCGTTTTTCATCCAAAGTCATACTGAATAAAATGGTGGGAACCGGTTTAAAAGTATGGTGACGTACTATCCAATGGTGCGCATCGAATAAACCAAGTATTAAAAAACTCCAAGCGGGGAAAAGGGTTTTAAGCGCTTTTAACTAAGCCCAACTGATCCATAAAATGAAAACCCCAAAAGTCCGTTTTTCATCCAAAGTCATGCTGAATAGAATGGTGGGAACCGGTTTTAAAGTATGGTGACGTACTATCCAATGGTGCGCATCGAATAAACCAAGTATTAAAAAAATCCAAGCGGGGAAAAGAGTTTTAAGCGCTTTTAACTAAGCCCAACTGATCCATAACATGAAAACCCCAAAAGTCCGTTTTTCATCCAAAGTCATGCTGAATAAAATGGTGGGAACCGGTTTAAAAGTATGGTGACGTACTATCCAATGGTGCGCATCGAATAAACCAAGTATTAAAAAAATTCAAGCGGGGAAAAGGGTTTTAAGCGCTTTTTACTAAGCCCAACTGATCCATAACATGAAAACCCCAAAAGTCCGTTTTTCATCCAAAGTCATGCTGAATAAAATGGTGGGAACCGGTTTAAATGTATGGTGACGTACTATCCAATGGTGCGCATCGAATAAACCAAGTATTAAAAAAATCCATGCGGGGAAAAGGGTTTTAAGCGCTTTTAACTAAGCCCAACTGATCCATAACATGAAAACCCCAAAAGTCCGTTTTTCATCCAAAGTCATGCTGAATAAAATGGTGGGAACCGGTTTAAAAGTATGGTGACGTACTATCCAATGGTGCGCATCGAATAAACCAAGTATTAAAAAACTCCAAGCTGGGAAAAGGGTTTTAAGCGCTTTTAACTAAGCCCAAATGATCCATAACATGAAAACCCCAAAAGTCCGTTTTTCATCCAAAGTCATGCTGAATAAAACGGTGGGAACCGGTTTAAAAGTATGGTGACGTACTATCCAATGGTGCGCATCGAATAAACCAAGTATTAAAAAAATCCAAGCGGGGAAAAGGGTTTTAAGCGCTTTTAACTAAGCCCAACTGATCCATAACATGAAAACCCCAAAAGTCCGTTTTTCATCCAAAGTCATGCTGAATAAAATGGTGGGAACCGGTTTAAAAGTATGGTGACGTACTATCCAATGGTGCGCATCGAATAAACCAAGTATTAAAAAAATCCAAGCGGGGAAAAGGGTTTTAAGCGCTTTTAACTAAGCCCAACTGATCCATAACATGAAAACCCCAAAAGTCCGTTTTTCATCCAAAGTCATGCTGAATAAAATGGTGGGAACCGGTTTAAAAGTATGGTGACGTACTATCCAATGGTGCGCATCGAATAAACCAAGTATTAAAAAAATCCAAGCGGGTAAAAGGGTTTTAAGCGCTTTTAACTAAGCCCAACTGATCCATAACATGAAAACCCCAAAAGTCCGTTTTTCATCCAAAGTCATGCTGAATAAAATGGTGGGAACCGGTTTAAAAGTCTGGTGACGTACTATCCAATGGTGCGCATCGAATAAACCAAGTATTAAAAAAATCCAAGCGGGGAAAAGGGTTTTAAGCGCTTTTAACTAAGCCCAACTGATCTATAACATGAAAACCCCAAAAGTCCGTTTTTCATCCAAAGTCATGCTGAATAAAATGGTGGGAACCGGTTTAAAAGTATGGTGACGTACTATCTAATGGTGCGCATCGAATAAACCAAGTATTAAAAAAATCCAAGCGGGGAAAAGTGTTTTAAACGCTTTTAACTAAGCCCAATTGATCCATAACATGAAAACCCCAAAAGTCCGTTTTTCATCCAAAGTCATGCTGAATAAAATGGTGGGAACCGGTTTAAAAGTATGGTGACGTACTATCCAATGGTGCGCATCGAATAAACCAAGTATTAAAAAAATCCAAGCGGGGAAAAGGGTTTTAAGCGCTTTTAACTAAGCCCAACTGATCCATAACATGAAAACCCCAAAAGTCCGTTTTTCATCCAAAGTCATGCTGAATAAAATGGTGGGAACCGGTTTAAAAGTATGGTGACGTACTATCCAATGGTGCGCATCGAATAAACCAAGTATTAAAAAAATCCAAGCGGGGAAAAGGGTTTTAAGCGCTTTTAACTAAGCCCAACTGATCCATAACATGAAAACCCCAAAAGTCCGTTTTTCATCCAAAGTCATGCTGAATAAAATGGTGGGAACCGGTTTAAAAGTATGGTGACGTACTATCCAATGGTGCGCATCGAATAAACCAAGTATTAAAAAATTCCAAGCGGGGAAAAGAGTTTTAAGCGCTTTTAACTAAGCCCAACTGATCCATAACATGAAAACCCCAAAAGTCCGTTTTTCATCCAAAGTCATGCTGAATAAAATGGTGGGAACCGGTTTAAAAGTATGGTGACGTACTATCCAATGGTGCGCATCGAATAAACCAAGTATTAAAAAAATTCAAGCGGGGAAAAGGGTTTTAAGCGCTTTTAACTAAGCCCAACTGATCCATAACATGAAAACCCCAAAAGTCCGTTTTTCATCCAAAGTCATGCTGAATAAAATGGTGGGAACCGGTTTAAATGTATGGTGACGTACTATCCAATGGTGCGCATCGAATAAACCAAGTATTAAAAAAATCCATGCGGGGAAAAGGGTTTTAAGCGCTTTTAACTAAGCCCAACTGATCCATAACATGAAAACCCCAAAAGTCCGTTTTTCATCCAAAGTCATGCTGAATAAAATGGTGGGAACCGGTTTAAAAGTATGGTGACGTACTATCCAATGGTGCGCATCGAATAAACCAAGTATTAAAAAATTCCAAGCGGGGAAAAGGGTTTTAAGCGCTTTTAACTAAGCCCAACTGATCCATAACATGAAAACCCCAAAAGTCCGTTTTTCATCCAAAGTCATGCTGAATAAAACGGTGGGAACCGGTTTAAAAGTATGGTGACGTACTATCCAATGGTGCGCATCGAATAAACCAAGTATTAAAAAAATCCAAGCGGGGAAAAGGGTTTTAAGCGCCTTTAACTAAGCCCAACTGATCCATAACATGAAAACCCCAAAAGTCCGTTTTTCATCCAAAGTCATGCTGAATAAAATGGTGGGAACCGGTTTAAAAGTATGGTGACGTACTATCCAATGGTGCGCATCGAATAAACCAAGTATTAAAAAAATCCAAGCGGGGAAAAGGGTTTTAAGCGCTTTTAACTAAGCCCAACTGATCCATAACATGAAAACCCCAAAAGTCCGTTTTTCATCCAAAGTCATGCTGAATAAAATGGTGGGAACCGGTTTAAAAGTATGGTGACGTACTATCCAATGGTGCGCATCGAATAAACCAAGTATTAAAAAAATCCAAGCGGGGAAAAGGGTTTTAAGCGCTTTTAACTAAGCCCAACTGATCCATAACATGAAAACCCCAAAAGTCCGTTTTTCATCCAAAGTCATGCTGAATAAAATGGTGGGAACCGGTTTAAAAGTATGGTGACGTACTATCCAATGGTGCGCATCGAATAAACCAAGTATTAAAAAAATCCAAGCGGGGAAAAGGGTTTTAAGCGCTTTTAACTAAGCCCAACTGATCCATAACATGAAAACCCCAAAAGTCCGTTTTTCATCCAAAGTCATGCTGAATAAAATGGTGGGAACCGGTTTAAAAGTATGGTGACGTACTATCTAATGGTGCGCATCGAATAAACCAAGTATTAAAAAAATCCAAGCGGGGAAAAGTGTTTTAAGCGCTTTTAACTAAGCCCAACTGATCCATAACATGAAAACCCCAAAAGTCCGTTTTTCATCCAAAGTCATGCTGAATAAAATGGTGGGAACCGGTTTAAAAGTATGGTGACGTACTATCCAATGGTGCGCATCGAATAAACCAAGTATTAAAAAAATCCAAGCGGGGAAAAGGGTTTTAAGCGCTTTTAACTAAGCCCAACTGATCCATAACATGAAAACCCCAAAAGTCCGTTTTTCATCCAAAGTCATGCTGAATAAAATGGTGGGAACCGGTTTAAAAGTATGGTGACGTACTATCCAATGGTGCGCATCAGAGATTGTTTCAATGAATTCAAGCGTGATGGAGCATCTTATTGTTGGTCAACATTTCGAATTGATGGTGTTGTTGACGCTACCATGAATGATGAAAAAGCAGCAGTGATAATTTCACGTGTTGGGGAAAAACGGTATTTTTTCCGAATAAAATTCATTATCGAAGTCGATGGCAAATGGATTATTAGGGATAAATTTGAACCAATTCTCAAGAATAAAAAAGCTGTCATTGTGAGTAGAGATTCCAAACCAGGAATTCTAACCGGCATTGACAAACGATACTACGAAAGATCTTATCCCGTAACAGCAATGGTTTATGGGATATATCCGTTAAATGATAAACCCGATATCGCAAAACTAGCTCCTATGAAATATTCGTCAGGGCTTAATTGTGTAGCAGAACGAATAATAGAACACTTCACAAATGCATCCCGAGGAAATAAACTAACTGATCTGCGACGTAGGAAAATAACCGAATGGGAACTGACAGTGAAACAGCATGGTGCAAAGATTTCTGATATAGCTAAATTAGAAGCATCATTAAAATTCCCAATATCAGTAACAACAATAACCGGAGAAGTATTATACGAACCGAAATATCAATCGCGAGGAGCTCCAATACAGATTATTGATCATAACAAACACGCGTGGACACCTGCGGTAACAGTATTTCCACGAGAACGAACCGTGAAATATATCCCTAAGGAGTTCGTCAGGGATGTTTTCTATGAAGAAAGATTATTTGATGCTATTCATGCGTTGTGTAAAGATGATCCTGTGTCAGTGTGGTTACTTAGAAGTGATGAAGATCCCGAAATAGGATTTGATCAATTTGTAAAACCAAATGGTGAATTATATCGCGTTGAAGAATTAGATAATAGAATGAGAAAAATCGCTAGTGATTTTTCACCGGAAAGTTTCCATGAAAAACTACTCACGGATAGTTTTACTATTCCATCAGTGGTAGCTCACTTCGCAAGAGAAAAAAACTCATGGCGTCCAACACGAAGTGATTTTCTCGAGGATGTTAAATTGAGTTGCGTCAAATTTGGTCATGGAGGACTGTGGAATACGAAATACCATCGTGATGGTATGATTTCAATTGATATATCCGCGTGTTATCCCGGAAGTTTTCTCGGATATGGGGAATGCGCTGAGTACTTCAAACGATTTGGACACCCCACACATGAAATGACTCGTGTTGCGATTAATGGACCATTGCCTGATTTTGATTTAACCGGATTCGCTCGTGTGATATCATTTGAACTCGCTACAGGGTTACATCCGTGTAGTTATGTTTGGCTCGGTAAACACCTATCTGAAAAGGCCTGGATGCCAATAGTGCTATTGAGATATATGATTGATTGTGGTATGCTAATATCGTTGATTATTTCCGAGGCTATTATATGCTATCGAGCTCAGAAAGAAGTTTGGCTACCACAACCCGATCTAGATAGAATAATCAGCGAACAGCGAAAACAATTCCCTGATTTCAATGAAGAACAAATCATGAATCGGTCTAAGAAGGTATTTGAAATTAAAAAAGAACAAGCAAAAGATCTCGGACGAAGAATAATCGGTAAATTTACCCAGGGTGGACGATACGACAACGCAAAATACTCTTCGCGGTTAATCATAGATGTCGCTGAATACGATTTTATTGTAGCGGATTTAATGAAACAGGGAAAACTTGTATCCCGTAAAGACGCTTTCCTATCCAGCGGCGAGAAATTGGGTACGGTTGTTACCTACTGTGATGGATATAATTCCCAGTATACACATTTGAGAAGTTCAATGCTAGCCTATGCTTCTATTAATCTATTTTCGATGATAAATAGATTTCCTAATACCGCGGTTAGAGTGGCCACTGATTCGATGTATATACACAATAAGTACAAATCAGCTGTAGCTAAATTCACAGATCCCGAAGAAAATTGGGGGCGTTGGCGATTTAAAAAGGAGATGCTACATGAGTATTGTGAATCCGCAGACGTTGCCATGGATGATAAATATCTTTGTTGTAACCGTATTGAAATTCAATCAGAATTTTCTAATGCACCACCGGTATCTGATCCAGTATGTAGATACAAGACAGTTTATTTAAACGGTTGTGGTGGGTCAGGAAAGACAACTCGTGCAATTGAATTATTTCGTCAGTCAACCATGATTGTGCTAACACCGACTCACAGACTCGCCAGAGAGATGATACAGCGAGGGGTAAATGCTTGTACTTACCACAGTTTCTTTCGATGGAAGGGTGACAAATGGACTCCTGAGCGTATGGGTGATAAATTCATTCCTGAAATCATAATCTGGGATGAAATATGCACAGTGTCATTAGATGTATTACAAACATTTCTCGAGTGGTTTTAAACAAAAACACAAAAGTCGTCATGTGCGGTGATCACGGCCAACCACCACCATTTGTCGGTGCATCTCCACATGAATGGCTAAGGGATTTTGTAGACTACTATGAAGAAATTACCACTGATTATAGATCACTTGATGAACGATTACGAGAATTTAAGAAACTAATTAGATTACAACCGGATAGAATCTAGTGCGAAATAGCGCGTGAAGTGATTTCAGAAACTCCAATGAATGATTTCTGGGAAACATGGAGACCAAATGATTTGATAATTGCAAGTAGAAAAATAGTCAGGGACACACTTCAGATGAAGTTATTTGAATTGCATAAAGAAAAATTTGCAACGCTTCCAGTACCTCTTTGTTATAGACCATCGGATACACGAAAACAGAACATTGAAGTTGATATTCCAGGACAGAGTGAAAAACAAATTCTCGTATTAAATGATATTGTGCTGGTTGATATCAATGTCGTTGAAGATGCATTGCGTGCTAATAAATCCCCGTGGACGCTAGGACACGCAGCGACGATACATTCTTCACAGGGATTGACTATATCGGATACAATTGTTTGGATGGTGGATAATCACATCGAATGGTCGAATTTAGTCTATCTCGCAGTATCCAGAGTACGAAACATAAATCAACTTCGAAGAATTGTCCTCGATGATAATGACACCACAATAAATGATATTGATGTTAGCATCATTAATAAAAAAACTCTCCGGTTACAAACAACAGGACAAAAAAAAAAAACAACGAGAATTTGATATTGATGCTGAATTAATAATTACGCTGAAGAAACAACAGAATAATCACTGCGCGAGTTGCAATTGTATAATGCGTTGGCAGTATTCGGATAAGGATCCTCGCCAATTCACCGTAGACAGAAAAAATAACAATCTCGGTCATGTCAGAAATAATGTGATGTTGACTTGTCTTGAGTGCAATAGACGCAACGGTGCTAGTTAAGACCATGCGGTGGCAATTGAGTATCCTCGGGAATTACCTGTAGTTGTTGTCGAGTAAAACCCCGCTGAGGGGCAGTTGAATCCAGTTTATAGACTGGAAGTCTACCCGTAGATCGTGTTATACTAGATATCTTATGCGTAGTGACGCTCCAAATAGGATCAGTAGCCCTTTTTCTACCCCCTTCAAGCTCTCCTGGTTCGTATAAGTACCTAACAGTGACATTACTACCAAGAATTGGTTGGGAAACGCTAGCGTTTCTAGGGAAATCTTTTTGTGGTTGTACGGGTATTGACTTCTTTTTAATCGCGTTGATAGGTTTCATGTTGATTGTTCTAGTAATCTCGTTATTCAGTGCAGTAATCACAGATGGTAATCTTTTAACCCATTCACGGGATCGCTTTTCTTGAATGAATTCTTTTGCGTATTGATATCCAAATAACCGCTCAGCAATCGTCCGATTAAATCGTTCGACAATGGCCTGATCGCGATGTAGCGCAGTATGCCCTCGTCGTATGGTGACATTATGATGTTTCATTGTAGATAACACTGCACCCTGAAATTCCTTGCCAGGATCAACCTGCAATAGATTTGGCCAGTGCAGAGGACCTCGTCGATAAATCCTCTCAAATGCAGAAGCAGCTTCAGTGGCTGATTTTGTTTTTAACGGTTCTGCTTCTTTGTATCGACTTGCAATATCAACTACGGTTAGCGCGTATTTGTAACCACGATCATGAGGTAAAAATAATATATCAGCCTGATGAACTTCATTAGGAGCGGTCACATCAAAATGCGAGAATTGAATTTGTTTAGGCGGTGGTAGATAAATTTGCCATAGTGCCTGTTTGGATAACCAATTAGCCGCAGTGGTTTTTTTCACTTTTGCAGCGCTAGCGAGTATATGGACTGCTGATTTACCCCTCCAGTATCCTCTTGGGGAATAATAAATTGAAGCCATATTATTAATTACCGGCACCTAACATCAATTTGCTTTTCATAGCCGATTTTATCAAAAAGGAAGCCAATTTTTCTTTGAAGGATTTATCAGGAATAGCATTTAACGCATGAATTAATTTCACATCTGCGAGATGCCTGTGTTGCAGATTGCTGCTTTTATAAGCAACATCATGAAGGTGACAGGCCTTATCAATGGCGTTTATTGGTTCTTCACCGGGGTTGGGTTGATTTTGATTATTGAGTCTGATATCAAGTCTGGTTCCCGGTCCACAGTAGCTATATCCTGGAAGGTGCTTTTCTCCGGGGTACTTTGCCCATGAGGTTCCAGGGAGCTTTGCCAATTTGGCTGCGATATCACCTCCTCGTTTTTTTTTAAATCAGATCTCATAGACACAAATCTAAATTTCTTTGTACCACATTGCACGCATTTACCAGAAAGCGCTGATCGGTTATTTTTAGTTGTAATCGTAGTCAAGTCATCTGTGCCAGTACGCGTTTTACACTTCACACAATATAGATCCATAATTTATGTATAGAAATATGGATATAATTGATTTTTTAGCGACTAGAACAAGAGAACCAGTTAAGCATCATGCAGCGCTACCAAACTCTATCCGGATGATTATAATCGGGCCATCTGGATCCGGTAAAACGCAATTGTTGCTCAATTTAATAATGAGATGGATGAAGTGGGATAAGTTGTATTTAATTGCCCCTAGCGTAGATGATCAACGATGTTATGAAGTGCTAAAGGATTTTAACGAGAATGCATCAGAAATTAAGGGTGAAAACGCCATTGAATTTATAACCGATATCGATGAAGCACCGAGTATTGATGATATTGATGGAGATATTAACAATTTAGTCGATACGACGATATAATGTTGGATAAACAAAAAAATCCTGCTAGGATCTTTTCCCGGGGGCGTCACAAAAACACTGACGTGATATATGTCACTCAACGCTACACTCAGGTTCCAAAAGTCATCAGAGATAACTGCAATATTCTTTCTGTATTCAACGGCGTTGATACTCATACTCTTAGAAATATATGGCAGACATGGTGTTCTGATATGGACTTCAATCAATTTCGAGATTTCTTTAGTCATGCTCAGTCGACTCCGCACGGATTCGCAACAATAAATCTACATGATCCTCGGACACGATATCGTATCGGAATCGATCAAATATTCGGTTAAAATCATTTATTATTTTTTGTTAACCCATAGCAGCAGAGAGGGTGGATGACCACATCGTTGCGAGCAAAATCGTAAAATCTCCGTTTTGCAAAAATGGAGACTTTTTTTTTGGTTAAATGAGATTTCGTTGGAAGCCTTATATTTTGCTTGAAAACGTAGTGTATAGGCCATTTTTTGCTCGAAAACGTTATCTGGAAGCCTTATTTTTGCTTGAAATCGTGGTCTGTTCACCCTCTCTGCTGTTGGGCTTAGATAAAAGCTGTTAAAACCCTTTACCCCGCTTGGATTTTTGTAATACTTGGTTTATTCGCTGCGCACCATTGGATAGTACGTCACCATACTTTAAAACCGGATCCCACCATTTTTTTCAGCATGACTTTTGATGAAAAACGGACTTTTGGGTTTTTCATGTTATGGATCAGTTGGGCTTAGATAAAAGCTGTTAAAACCCTTTACCCCGCTTGGATTTTTGTAATACTTGGTTTATTCGCTGCGCACCATTGGATAGTACGTCACCATACTTTAAAACCGGTTCCCACCATTTTTTTCAGCATGACTTTTGATGAAAAACGGACTTTTGGGTTTTTCATGTTATGGATCAGTTGGGCTTAGATAAAAGCTGTTAAAACCCTTTAGCCCGCTTGGATTTTTGTAATACTTGGTTTATTCGCTGCGCACCATTGGATAGTACGTCACCATACTTTAAAACCGGTTCCCACCATTTTTTTCAGCATGACTTTTGATGAAAAACGGACTTTTGGGTTTTTCATGTTATGGATCAGTTGGGCTTAGATAAAAGCTGTTAAAACCCTTTACCCCGCTTGGATTTTTTTCATACTTGGTTTATTCGCTGCGCACCATTGGATAGTACGTCACCATACTTTAAAACCGGTTCCCACCATTTTTTTCAGCATGACTTTTGATGAAAAACGGACTTTTGGGTTTTTCATGTTATGGATCAGTTGGGCTTAGATAAAAGCTGTTAAAACCCTTTACCCCGCTTGGATTTTTGTAATACTTGGTTTATTCGCTGCGCACCATTGGATAGTACGTCACCATACTTTAAAACCGGTTCCCACCATTTTTTTCAGCATGACTTTTGATGAAAAACGGACTTTTGGGTTTTTCATGTTATGGATCAGTTGGGCTTAGACAAAAGCTGTTAAAACCCTTTACCCCGCTTGGATTTTTGTAATACTTGGTTTATTCGCTGCGCACCATTGGATAGTACGTCACCATACTTTAAAACCGGTTCCCACCATTTTTTTCAGCATGACTTTTGATGAAAAACGGACTTTTGGGTTTTTCATGTTATGGATCAGTTGGGCTTAGATAAAAGCTGTTAAAACCCTTTACCCCGCTTGGATTTTTGTAATACTTGGTTTATTCGCTGCGCACCATTGGATAGTACGTCACCATACTTTAAAACCGGTTCCCACCATTTTTTTCAGCATGACTTTTGATGAAAAACGGACTTTTGGGTTTTTCATGTTATGGATCAGTTGGGCTTAGATAAAAGCTGTTAAAACCCTTTACCCCGCTTGGATTTTTGTAATACTTGGTTTATTCGCTGCGCACCATTGGATAGTACGTCACCATACTTTAAAACCGGTTCCCACCATTTTTTTCAGCATGACTTTTGATGAAAAACGGACTTTTGGGTTTTTCATGTTATGGATCAGTTGGGCTTAGATAAAAGCTGTTAAAACCCTTTACCCCGCTTGGATTTTTGTAATACTTGGTTTATTCGCTGCGCACCATTGGATAGTACGTCACCATACTTTAAAACCGGTTCCCACCATTTTTTTCAGCATGACTTTTGATGAAAAACGGACTTTTGGGTTTTTCATGTTATGGATCAGTTGGGCTTAGATAAAAGCTGTTAAAACCCTTTACCCCGCTTGGATTTTTGTAATACTTGGTTTATTCGCTGCGCACCATTGGATAGTACGTCACCATACTTTAAAACCGGTTCCCACCATTTTTTTCAGCATGACTTTTGATGAAAAACGGACTTTTGGGTTTTTCATGTTATGGATCAGTTTGGCTTAGATAAAAGCTGTTAAAACCCTTTACCCCGCTTGGATTTTTGTAATACTTGGTTTATTCGCTGCGCACCATTGGATAGTACGTCACCATACTTTAAAACCGGTTCCCACCATTTTTTTCAGCATGACTTTTGATGAAAAACGGACTTTTGGGTTTTTCATGTTATGGATCAGTTGGGCTTAGATAAAAGCTGTTAAAACCCTTTACCCTGCTTGGATTTTTGTAATACTTGGTTTATTCGATGCGCACTATTGGATAGTACGTCACCATACTTTAAAACCGGTTCCCACCATTTTTTTCAGCATGACTTTTGATGAAAAACGGACTTTTGGGTTTTTCATGTTATGGATCAGTTGGGCTTAGATAAAAGCTGTTAAAACCCTTTACCCCGCTTGGATTTTTGTAATACTTGGTTTATTCGCTGCGCACCATTGGATAGTACGTCACCATACTTTAAAACCGGTTCCCACCATTTTTTTCAGCATGACTTTTGATGAAAAACGGACTTTTGGGTTTTCCATGTTATGGATCAGTTGGGCTTAGATAAAAGCTGTTAAAACCCTTTACCCAGCTTGGATTTTTGTAATACTTGGTTTATTCGCTGCGCACCATTGGATAGTACGTCACCATACTTTAAAACCGGTTCCCACCATTTTTTTCAGCATGACTTTTGATGAAAAACGGACTTTTGTGTTTTTCATGTTATGGATCAGTTGGGCTTAGATAAAAGCTGTTAAAACCCTTTACCCCGCTTGGATTTTTGTAATACTTGGTTTATTCGCTGCGCACCATTGGATAGTACGTCACCATACTTTAAAACCGGTTCCTACCATTTTTTTCAGCATGACTTTTGATGAAAAACGGACTTTTGGGTTTTTCATGTTATGGATCAGTTGGGCTTAGATAAAAGCTGTTAAAACCCTTTACCCCGCTTGGATTTTTGTAATACTTGGTTTATTCGCTGCGCACCATTGGATAGTACGTCAACATACTTTAAACCCGGTTCCCACCATTTTTTTCAGCATGACTTTTGATGAAAAACGGACTTTTGGGTTTTTCATGTTATGGATCAGTTGGGCTTAGATAAAAGCTGTTAAAACCCTTTAGCCCGCTTGGATTTTTGTAATACTTGGTTTATTCGCTGCGCACCATTGGATAGTACGTCACCATACTTTAAAACCGGTTCCCACCATTTTTTTCAGCATGACTTTTGATGAAAAACGGACTTTTGGGTTTTTCATGTTATGGATCAGTTGGGCTTAGATAAAAGCTGTTAAAACCCTTTACCCCGCTTGGATTTTTGTAATACTTGGTTTATTCGCTGCGCACCATTGGATAGTACGTCACCATACTTTAAAACCGGTTCCCACCATTTTTTTCAGCATGACTTTTGATGAAAAACGGACTTTTGGGTTTTTCATGTTATGGATCAGTTGGGCTTAGATAAAAGCTGTTAAAACCCTTTAGCCCGCTTGGATTTTTGTAATGCTTGGTTTAATCACTGCTCACCATTGGATAGTACGTCACCATACTTTAAAACCGGATCCCACCATTTTTTTCAGCATGACTTTTGATGAAAAACGGACTTTTGGGTTTTTCATGTTATGGATCAGTTGGCCAAGATAAAAGCTGTTAAAACCCTTTACCCCGCTTGGATTTTTGTAATACTTGGTTTATTCGCTGCTCACCATTGGATAGTACGTCACCATACTTTAAAACCGGTTCCCACCATTTTTTTCAGCATGGCTTTTGATGAAAAACGGACTTTTGGGTTTTTCATGTTATGGATCAGTTGGGCTTAGATAAAAGCTGTTAAAACCCTTTACCCCGCTTGGATTTTTGTAATACTTGGTTTATTCGCTGCGCACCATTGGATAGTACGTCACCATACTTTAAAACCGGTTCCCACCATTTTTTTCAGCATGACTTTTGATGAAAAACGGACTTTTGGGTTTTTCATGTTATGGATCAGTTGGGCTTAGATAAAAGCTGTTAAAACCCTTTACCCCGCTTGGATTTTTGTAATACTTGGTTTATTCGCTGCGCACCATTGGATAGTACGTCACCATACTTTAAAACCGGTTCCCACCATTTTTTTCAGTATGACTTTTGATGAAAAACGGACTTTTGGGTTTTTCATGTTATGGATCAGTTGGGCTTAGATAAAAGCTGTTAAAACCCTTTACCCCGCTTGGATTTTTGTAATACTTGGTTTATTCGCTGCGCACCATTGGATAGTACGTCACCATACTTTAAAACCGGTTCCCACCATTTTTTTCAGCATGACTTTTGATGAAAAACGGACTTTTGGGTTTTTCATGTTATGGATCAGTTGGGCTTAGGTAAAAGCTGTTAAAACCCTTTACCCCGCTTGGATTTTTGTAATACTTGGTTTATTCGCTGCGCACCATTAGATAGTACGTCACCATACTTTAAAACCGGTTCCCACCATTTGTTTCAGCATGACTTTTGATGAAAAACGGACTTTTGGGTTTTTCATGTTATGGATCAGTTGGGCTTAGATAAAAGCTGTTAAAACCCTTTACCCCGCTTGGATTTTTGTAATTTTTGGTTTATTCGCTGCGCACCATTAGATAGTACGTCACCATACTTTAAAACTGGTTCCCACCATTTTTTTCAGCATGACTTTTGATGAAAAAAGGACTTTTGGGTTTTTCATGTTATGGATCAGTTGGGCTTAGATAAAAGCTGTTAAAACCCTTTAGCCCGCTTGGATTTTTGTAATACTTGGTTTATTCGCTGCGCACCATTGGATAGTACGTCACCATACTTTAAAACCGGTTCCTACCATTTTTTTCAGCATGACTTTTGATGAAAAACGGACTTTTGGGTTTTTCATGTTATGGATCAGTTGGGCTTAGATAAAAGCTGTTAAAACCCTTTACCCCGCTTGGATTTTTGTAATACTTGGTTTATTCGCTGCGCACCATTGGATAGTACGTCACCATACTTTAAAACCGGTTCCCACCAATTTTTTCAGCATGACTTTTGATGAAAAACGGACTTTTGGGTTTTTCATGTTATGGATCAGTTGGGCTTAGATAAAAGCTGTTAAAACCCTTTACCCCGCTTGGATTTTTGTAATACTTGGTTTATTCGCTGCGCACCATTGGATAGTACGTCACCATACTTTAAAACCGGTTCCCACCATTTTTTTCAGCATGACTTTTGATGAAAAACGGACTTTTGGGTTTTTCATGTTATAGATCAGTTGGGCTTAGATAAAAGCTGTTAAAACCCTTTACCCCGCTTGGATTTTTGTAATACTTGGTTTATTCGCCGCGCACCATTGGATAGTACGTCACCATACTTTAAAACCGGATCCCACCATTTTTTTCAGCATGACTTTTGATGAAAAACGGACTTTTGGGTTTTTCATGTTATGGATCAGTTGGGCTTAGATAAAAGCTGTTAAAACCCTTTACCCCGCTTGGATTTTTGTAATACTTGGTTTATTCGCTGCGCACCATTGGATAGTACGTCACCATACTTTAAAACCGGTTCCCACCATTTTTTTCAGCATGACTTTTGATGAAAAACGGACTTTTGGGTTTTTCATGTTATGGATCAGTTGGGCTTAGATAAAAGCTGTTAAAACCCTTTACCCCGCTTGGATTTTTGTAATACTTGGTTTATTCGCTGCGCACCATTGGATAGTACGTCACCATACTTTAAAACCGGTTCCCACCATTTTTTTCAGCATGACTTTTGATGAAAAACGGACTTTTGGGTTTTTCATGTTATGGATCAGTTGGGCTTAGATAAAAGCTGTTAAAACCCTTTACCCCGCTTGGATTTTTGTAATACTTGGTTTATTCGCTGCGCACCATTGGATAGTACGTCACCATACTTTAAAACCGGTTCCCACCATTTTTTTCAGCATGACTTTTGATGAAAAACGGACTTTTGGGTTTTTCATGTTATGGATCAGTTGGGCTTAGATAAAAGCTGTTAAAACCCTTTACCCCGCTTGGATTTTTGTAATACTTGGTTTTTTTCGCTGCGCACCATTAGATAGTACGTCACCATACTTTAAAACCGGTTCCAACCATTTTTTTCAGCATGACTTTTGATGAAAAACGGACTTTTGGGTTTTTCATGTTATGGATCAGTTGGGCTTAGATAAAAGCTGTTAAAACCCTTTACCCCGCTTGGATTTTTGTAATACTTGGTTTATTCGCTGCGCACCATTAGATAGTACGTCACCATACTTTAAAACCGGTTCCCACCATTTTTTTCAGCATGACTTTTGATGAAAAAAGGACTTTTGGGTTTTTCATGTTATGGATCAGTTGGGCTTAGATAAAAGCTGTTAAAACCCTTTACCCCGCTTGGATTTTTGTAATACTTGGTTTATTCGCTGCGCACCATTGGATAGTACGTCACCATACTTTAAAACCGGTTCCCACCATTTTTTTCAGCATGACTTTTGATGAAAAACGGACTTTTGGGTTTTCCATGTTATGGATCAGTTGGGCTTAGATAAAAGCTGTTAAAACCCTTTACCCAGCTTGGATTTTTGTAATACTTGGTTTATTCGCTGCGCACCATTGGATAGTACGTCACCATACTTTAAAACCGGTTCCCACCATTTTTTTCAGCATGACTTTTGATGAAAAACGGACTTTTGTGTTTTTCATGTTATGGATCAGTTGGGCTTAGATAAAAGCTGTTAAAACCCTTTACCCCGCTTGGATTTTTGTAATACTTGGTTTATTCGCTGCGCACCATTGGATAGTACGTCACCATACTTTAAAACCGGTTCCTACCATTTTTCTCAGCATGACTTTTGATGAAAAACGGACTTTTGGGTTTTTCATGTTATGGATCAGTTGGGCTTAGATAAAAGCTGTTAAAACCCTTTACCCCGCTTGGATTTTTGTAATACTTGGTTTATTCGCTGCGCACCATTGGATAGTACGTCAACATACTTTAAACCCGGTTCCCACCATTTTTTTCAGCATGACTTTTGATGAAAAACGGACTTTTGGGTTTTTCATGTTATGGATCAGTTGGGCTTAGATAAAAGCTGTTAAAACCCTTTAGCCCGCTTGGATTTTTGTAATACTTGGTTTATTCGCTGCGCACCATTGGATAGTACGTCACCATACTTTAAAACCGGTTCCCACCATTTTTTTCAGCATGACTTTTGATGAAAAACGGACTTTTGGGTTTTTCATGTTATGGATCAGTTGGGCTTAGATAAAAGCTGTTAAAACCCTTTACCCCGCTTGGATTTTTGTAATACTTGGTTTATTCGCTGCGCACCATTGGATAGTACGTCACCATACTTTAAAACCGGTTCCCACCATTTTTTTCAGCATGACTTTTGATGAAAAACGGACTTTTGGGTTTTTCATGTTATGGATCAGTTGGGCTTAGATAAAAGCTGTTAAAACCCTTTAGCCCGCTTGGATTTTTGTAATGCTTGGTTTAATCACTGCTCACCATTGGATAGTACGTCACCATACTTTAAAACCGGATCCCACCATTTTTTTCAGCATGACTTTTGATGAAAAACGGACTTTTGGGTTTTTCATGTTATGGATCAGTTGGCCAAGATAAAAGCTGTTAAAACCCTTTACCCCGCTTGGATTTTTGTAATACTTGGTTTATTCGCTGCTCACCATTGGATAGTACGTCACCATACTTTAAAACCGGTTCCCACCATTTTTTTCAGCATGGCTTTTGATGAAAAACGGACTTTTGGGTTTTTCATGTTATGGATCAGTTGGGCTTAGATAAAAGCTGTTAAAACCCTTTACCCCGCTTGGATTTTTGTAATACTTGGTTTATTCGCTGCGCACCATTGGATAGTACGTCACCATACTTTAAAACCGGTTCCCACCATTTTTTTCAGCATGACTTTTGATGAAAAACGGACTTTTGGGTTTTTCATGTTATGGATCAGTTGGGCTTAGATAAAAGCTGTTAAAACCCTTTACCCCGCTTGGATTTTTGTAATACTTGGTTTATTCGCTGCGCACCATTGGATAGTACGTCACCATACTTTAAAACCGGTTCCCACCATTTTTTTCAGTATGACTTTTGATGAAAAACGGACTTTTGGGTTTTTCATGTTATGGATCAGTTGGGCTTAGATAAAAGCTGTTAAAACCCTTTACCCCGCTTGGATTTTTGTAATACTTGGTTTATTCGCTGCGCACCATTGGATAGTACGTCACCATACTTTAAAACCGGTTCCCACCATTTTTTTCAGCATGACTTTTGATGAAAAACGGACTTTTGGGTTTTTCATGTTATGGATCAGTTGGGCTTAGGTAAAAGCTGTTAAAACCCTTTACCCAGCTTGGATTTTTGTAATACTTGGTTTATTCGCTGCGCACCATTAGATAGTACGTCACCATACTTTAAAACCGGTTCCCACCATTTGTTTCAGCATGACTTTTGATGAAAAACGGACTTTTGGGTTTTTCATGTTATGGATCAGTTGGGCTTAGATAAAAGCTGTTAAAACCCTTTACCCCGCTTGGATTTTTGTAATTTTTGGTTTATTCGCTGCGCACCATTAGATAGTACGTCACCATACTTTAAAACTGGTTCCCACCATTTTTTTCAGCATGACTTTTGATGAAAAAAGGACTTTTGGGTTTTTCATGTTATGGATCAGTTGGGCTTAGATAAAAGCTGTTAAAACCCTTTAGCCCGCTTGGATTTTTGTAATACTTGGTTTATTCGCTGCGCACCATTGGATAGTACGTCACCATACTTTAAAACCGGTTCCTACCATTTTTTTCAGCATGACTTTTGATGAAAAACGGACTTTTGGGTTTTTCATGTTATGGATCAGTTGGGCTTAGATAAAAGCTGTTAAAACCCTTTACCCCGCTTGGATTTTTGTAATACTTGGTTTATTCGCTGCGCACCATTGGATAGTACGTCACCATACTTTAAAACCGGTTCCCACCAATTTTTTCAGCATGACTTTTGATGAAAAACGGACTTTTGGGTTTTTCATGTTATGGATCAGTTGGGCTTAGATAAAAGCTGTTAAAACCCTTTACCCCGCTTGGATTTTTGTAATACTTGGTTTATTCGCTGCGCACCATTGGATAGTACGTCACCATACTTTAAAACCGGTTCCCACCATTTTTTTCAGCATGACTTTTGATGAAAAACGGACTTTTGGGTTTTTCATGTTATAGATCAGTTGGGCTTAGATAAAAGCTGTTAAAACCCTTTACCCCGCTTGGATTTTTGTAATACTTGGTTTATTCGCCGCGCACCATTGGATAGTACGTCACCATACTTTAAAACCGGATCCCACCATTTTTTTCAGCATGACTTTTGATGAAAAACGGACTTTTGGGTTTTTCATGTTATGGATCAGTTGGGCTTAGATAAAAGCTGTTAAAACCCTTTACCCCGCTTGGATTTTTGTAATACTTGGTTTATTCGCTGCGCACCATTGGATAGTACGTCACCATACTTTAAAACCGGTTCCCACCATTTTTTTCAGCATGACTTTTGATGAAAAACGGACTTTTGGGTTTTTCATGTTATGGATCAGTTGGGCTTAGATAAAAGCTGTTAAAACCCTTTACCCCGCTTGGATTTTTGTAATACTTGGTTTATTCGCTGCGCACCATTGGATAGTACGTCACCATACTTTAAAACCGGTTCCCACCATTTTTTTCAGCATGACTTTTGATGAAAAACGGACTTTTGGGTTTTTCATGTTATGGATCAGTTGGGCTTAGATAAAAGCTGTTAAAACCCTTTACCCCGCTTGGATTTTTGTAATACTTGGTTTATTCGCTGCGCACCATTGGATAGTACGTCACCATACTTTAAAACCGGTTCCCACCATTTTTTTCAGCATGACTTTTGATGAAAAACGGACTTTTGGGTTTTTCATGTTATGGATCAGTTGGGCTTAGATAAAAGCTGTTAAAACCCTTTACCCCGCTTGGATTTTTGTAATACTTGGTTTTTTTCGCTGCGCACCATTAGATAGTACGTCACCATACTTTAAAACCGGTTCCAACCATTTTTTTCAGCATGACTTTTGATGAAAAACGGACTTTTGGGTTTTTCATGTTATGGATCAGTTGGGCTTAGATAAAAGCTGTTAAAACCCTTTACCCCGCTTGGATTTTTGTAATACTTGGTTTATTCGCTGCGCACCATTAGATAGTACGTCACCATACTTTAAAACCGGTTCCCACCATTTTTTTCAGCATGACTTTTGATGAAAAAAGGACTTTTGGGTTTTTCATGTTATGGATCAGTTGGGCTTAGATAAAAGCTGTTAAAACCCTTTACCCCGCTTGGATTTTTGTAATACTTGGTTTATTGGCTGCGCACCATTGGATAGTACGTCACCATACTTTAAAACCGGTTCCCACCATTTTTTTCAGCATGACTTTTGATGAAAAACGGACTTTTGGGTTTTTCATGTTATGGATCAGTTGGGCTTAGATAAAAGCTGTTAAAACCCTTTACCCCGTTTGGATTTTTGTAATACTTGGTTTATTCGCTGCGCACCATTGGATAGTACGTCACCATACTTTAAAACCGGTTCCCACCAATTTTTTCAGCATGACTTTTGATGAAAAACGGACTTTTGGGTTTTTCATGTTATGGATCAGTTGGGTTTAGATAAAAGCTGTTAAAACCCTTTACCCCGCTTGGATTTTTGTAATACTTGGTTTATTCGCTGCGCACCATTGGATAGTACGTCACCATACTTTAAAACCGGTTCCCACCATTTTTTTCAGCATGACTTTTGATGAAAAACGGACTTTTGGGTTTTTCATGTTATGGATCAGTTGGGCTTAGATAAAAGCTGTTAAAACCCTTTACCCCGCTTGGATTTTTGTAATACTTGGTTTATTCGCTGCGCATCATTGGATAGTACGTCACCATACTTTAAAACCGGTTCCCACCATTTTTTTCAGCATGACTTTTGATGAAAAACGGACTTTTGGGTTTTTCATGTTATGGATCAGTTGGGCTTAGATAAAAGCTGTTAAAACCCTTTACCCCGCTTGGATTTTTGTAATACTTGGTTTATTCGCTGCGCACCATTGGATAGTACGTCACCATACTTTAAAACCGGTTCCCACCATTTTTTTCAGCATGACTTTTGATGAAAAACGGACTTTTGGGTTTTTCATGTTATGGATCAGTTGGGCTTAGATAAAAGCTGTTAAAACCCTTTACCCCGCTTGGATTTTTGTAATACTTGGTTTATTCGCTGCGCACCATTGGATAGTACGTCACCATACTTTAAAACCGGTTCCCACCATTTTTTTCAGCATGACTTTTGATGAAAAACGGACTTTTGGGTTTTTCATGTTATGGATCAGTTGGGCTTAGATAAAAGCTGTTAAAACCCTTTACCCCGCTTGGATTTTTGTAATACTTGGTTTATTCGCTGCGCACCATTGGATAGTACGTCACCATACTTTAAAACCGGTTCCCACCATTTTTTTCAGCATGACTTTTGATGAAAAACGGACTTTTGGGTTTTTCATGTTATGGATCAGTTGGGCTTAGATAAAAGCTGTTGAAACCCTTTACCCCGCTTGGATTTTTGTAATACTTGGTTTATTCGCTGCGCACCATTGGATAGTACGTCACCATACTTTAAAACCGGTTCCCACCATTTTTTTCAGCATGACTTTTGATGAAAAACGGACTTTTTTGTTTTTCATGTTATGGATCAGTTGGGCTTAGATAAAAGCTGTTAAAACC
This sequence comes from Unio pictorum, assembly GCA_030141615.1. Classification (NCBI taxonomy): domain Eukaryota; kingdom Metazoa; phylum Mollusca; class Bivalvia; order Unionida; family Unionidae; genus Unio; species Unio pictorum. Next base: position 7,512,768 of record JARLTB010000080.1, on the reverse strand, counting down.
CTTTACCCCGCTTGGATTTTTGTAATACTTGGTTTATTCGCTGCGCACCATTGGATAGTACGTCACCATACTTTAAAACCGGTTCCCACCATTTTTTTCAGCATGACTTTTGATGAAAAACGGACTTTTGGGTTTTTCATGTTATGGATCAGTTGGGCTTAGATAAAAGCTGTTAAAACCCTTTACCCCGCTTGGATTTTTGTAATACTTGGTTTATTCGCTGCGCACCATTGGATAGTACGTCACCATACTTTAAAACCGGTTCCCACCATTTTTTTCAGCATGACTTTTGATGAAAAACGGACTTTGGGGTTTTTCATGTTATTGATCAGTTGGGCTTAGATAAAAGCTGTTAAAACCCTTTACCCCGCTTGGATTTTTGTAATACTTGGTTTATTCGCTGCGCACCATTGGATAGTACGTCACCATACTTTAAAACCGGTTCCCACCATTTTTTTCAGCATGACTTTTGATGAAAAACGGACAGTAGTAATAGGGGGGCACTCTAGCGTCAAGGGAAAATCCAGTCAAAAAGTGCTTGGGCTAATCTAGCGTCAAGGGGAATTTAACATGGTGGGTCTATCTAGCGTCAAGGGGAATTTAACATGGTGGGCCTATCTAGCGTCAAGGGGAATTGAACATGGGAACTATTTGGGCCTATCTAGCGTCATGGGAAATTGAACAGGGTGGGTCTATCTAGCGTCAAGGGAAATTGAACCTGGGAATTATTTGGGTCTATCTAGCGTCAAGGGACATGGAACAGGGTGGGTCTATATAGGGACAAGGGAAAAAAAGGGTGGCAATGAAAGCTACTATCTTTTCGAGGCAAATGAGTGGCCCTGAAAAGGGCCTTTGGATACTTCTTCTTTTATTTTCTGCCTTTGTTCCACCACCTTTTGATTTTACCAATAATTCCCTTCTTCTTCTTTTCTTCCTCGGGAATCCAGTCAGGATGTCCCATAGCTCTAAACTTCTCTTGTATCTTGATCCAATTGTTATTTAATCTTTCAAAGTCCTCTTTCTTTTTTTGGTTTTCATTGTCCTTTCTTTCCTTTCTCTCCTTACTCCAGTTATCTTTTATCTTCTTCACTTCTTCTAATAGTTCCTTTCTCATCAGTTCTTCAGCTTTCTTGAGCGGGTCCAAACCCTTTTGGACATGGGGGTACTCTGTCAAGATATTATTCAAAAAACACTTGACGTTTTCGACAATATCTATTACTTGCTTCAATGTCCCCACTCTAACATAGGGTGGAGTAATGCAGCCTCGTAACTTTTTGGCTTCTTCTTCTAGCATTCCTCCTAAGAGCTCTCTGGCTATTTGCAGTCTTTTTGCAAAGTCCAAACTCTTCGCAATCTTCCATTTATGATGTAGTTTTTCCACTTCATATTCCCCGTCTAATATCCAGAAATAACTGTGTCTTAAATTGTTGAATAAACTTGATGCTTTTGCCATCTTCTATGGTTATTCCGTGGAATGGTTCTAATGTCAGTCACTTTGAGTATATATATCTTAAGCACGGACGTGAAAGTAAACACCCCCTACATTCACTTGTCATGTTAGATACTATTCACAAATCCTATTATATACTATCCAAAATCACACCCTATACTAGCCACACACACACACACACGGGGGAAGCAGCCAAAACACACCCAATTATTTACTATCCAAAATCACACCCTATACTAACCACACACACACGGGGAAGCAGCCAAAACGCACCATACTATATACTATCCAAAATCACACCATATACTATCCACACACACACACACACACACACACACACACACACACACACACACACACACGGGGAAGCAGCCAAAACACACCATACTATATACTATCCAAAATCACACCCTATACTAACCACACACACGGGGAAGCAGCCAAAACACACCATACTATATACTATCCAAAAACACACCCTATACTAACCACACACACGAGGAAGCAGCCAAAACACACCATACTATATACTATCCAAAATCACACCCTATACTAACCACAGACACGGGGAAGCAGCCAAAACACACCATACTATATACTATCCAAAAACACACCCTATACTAACCACACACACGGGGAAGCAGCCAAAACACACCATACTATATACTATCCAAAATCACACCCTATACTAACCACACACACACGGGGAAGCAGCCAAAACACACCCTATTATATACTATCCAAAATCACACCATATACCATCTAAATAGAGTCAGTGTTTATAATCACACTACTCCTCTCTCACACCCATTGGCAATTGACATAGTATTTCTTTTCTTGTTATTTGGGTAGCCCTGAGAAGGGCTGTTTTTAAAACTTCAAATTACACCTGGTTAATGCTGGCATCTCCCAGGTCTAGCCCCACACACACATCTCCTACTCCAATCATTCTCCCAATTCACTCTTGTGATTGGGAGCGAAGAGGGAGAATGATTGGCTTCACTATCCCAATCTTCTGTTTGAGGGATAGTGAAAGTCTCTTCATTTCTGCCTCTATTCCGCAACCGTGGATGAGATTGTGGTTGTTGCGGTTGAGGCTGTGGTTGTTGCGGTGGGGGCTGTGCCTGTAGTGGACGTACTGGTTCTGGTGGTGAAGGTGTCCTCACCATGGGCTTGACTTCACTAGTCTGTCTCATCATGCGGTGAGGCAAGATGGGACTTTTTTTCTCCTCCTCTTCTTTCTTTTTTCTTTCCTCCTCTTCTTTTTCAATCCTAGTCTGTTCTACTATGACCTCCATTGCCAGTTCGTCCAGGAGACGCCTAGCATTCTCCAGATGCATTTGAAGCTCTCTTAACTTTTGAACTCTATTCATCTTTGGTGTTGATGCGCCAACGATGGGTAGCCAGACTGACTGACTGACATTATGCGTTTAAAGTGATTCGTCCCGAGGGCTCTTACCACTGTTTTATCCGTCAAAAGACGGTTATTTACTTTATCCTGAGGGTGGGAATGGAGCCGCCACCCTGCAGGCATTTATGTGTTCATGGAACACTATTTACTTGGGCCGTCACATCGGAGTAGCTATTGAGCTACTACTGTGTGATTGTAGGGCCACATATATGAGTGGGAATAGTTCCAGCACACACTCATATTAATTCATTCTGTTTCTGTCTGGTTGTTTTAGGACGTGCTAAGCACGTGTAGTTGCTGCGGCAGGTTTTGCGGGCGAGGCGAAGTGCCTGGCAAGGGCTGCTTCTTTGGACGTACCCTATCCCTATTTATATACTCTGTGCTGTTTTTGAGTGTACAACGTTTATGTAACAGTGTTTTATAATGTTTGTTGCTGGTTGTGTATTTTTGTGTAGTTGTTTTCCTAGGATTTTGTTATGTGCAACCTTGTGTTGCTGGGCCTGATGATCTGGGCTTTGACCACCTTATATGTTCTATTTGGGGTTCTAATTATGCCATATTTCTTAGGTTATTTAGTTAGCTTTGCAGCCTTGTGCTGCTGGCCCTGATAGTCTTGGGTTTTTGACTACCTTATATGTTCTAATTTTGCGGGACCTAAATTACGTTTTTTCCTTTTTCTATTTGATGTGCGACCTTGTGTCGCTGGACCTGATAGTCTTTGGAGTTTTAGACTACCTTATATGTTCTTGATTTGGGGTCTCTATCATATTTCTCTACCTGGTTAAGTTGCTCCGTTCTCGGTGCATCTGTTGGTTCTAATTAAGCTTTTTTGGTGTGGTTGATACTTATGTTTTTAACACTGTACACTTGGTTGTACTCCTAATTAGAAGGTATCTAGGGAGAGTGTCTAGAGAGGAAAGAAGAGAGAGTAGAGTGTTAGCCTACATCCTTACTGCCTATGATGTTTGTTTTTTGGTGTCATCTTGTTATTTCTTGGTGTTATTTATTGGGTAATTTGATTATGTTTTTATGACCTGTTTGTGTTATAGCTCTTGATTTCCCTTTTTGTTTTATTGGGACCCTATTTCCATATTTGTTTTGGCCCCTTGGTTTAGTTCAGGTGTGTGGTTCGGTTATTAGGTAGTAGCAATGGGTCCCTGCGGGAAATGTCCCGGGCCGGTTAAGCGACACGTCAAGGATTGTCCATTTCTACACCCAGTCACCTTCCCACGACCGGTCCGTGAGGTGCGGCGGCCAGGCAACAACAAGGGACCTCTGCCGGAAGTATCCGGGGCCGTTAAGCGACACGTCAAAGGTATTCCTTGTTGAGCCCAGTTTCCACACCCCGGTCCTGGCCGTTTCTTGTTTTCCTGTCCTAAAGGGGTTTATTAATGTTTTATTTGTATGCATGACTTGTTTGCGTTATGGATCCTGGTTTCCCTTTTTGTTTTATTGGGACCCTATTTCCATATTTGTTTTGCCCCTTGGTTTAGTTCAGGTGTGTGGTTCGGTTATTAGGTAGTAGGAATGGGTCCCTGCGGGAAATGTCCCGGGCCGGTTAAGCGACACGTCAAGGATTGTCCATTTCTACACCCAGTCACCTCCCCACGACCGGTCCGTGAGGCGCGGCGGCCAGGCAACAGCAAGGGACCTCTGCCGGAAGTATCCGGGGCCGTTAAGCGACACGTCAAAGGTATTCCTTGTTGAGCCCAGTTTCCACACCCCGGTCCTGGCCGTTTCTTGTTTTCCTGTCCTAAAGGGGCTTAGTAATGTTTTATATGTAGGCATTAGGGTCCTGTTTTGTTGTTTGTTGTGTTTAGGATTTTAATGGATAATTTATATATTCCCTATTTTTCCTATGTTTAGTAGAAATTCCAACATATTCTTGTGTGTCATTAAAATGTTGGGATTGGTATTTTGTATAATTTCTGGGTATGTATATGGGGCTTTTATATTCTGCTGTTGTGATCTAAATTTGTCCCTTTCTTGTTTGGTTTTACTGCAATTGTTGAAGATATGATGTAGATCTTCCGGGGTATTGCAATGGTAGCAGTTTATATTATGAGGAAAGGGTCCTATATATTTTCCCATGCTGTTGGCCAGCTTGGTTTTTCCTAAAGTTATCCTATTGATGATTGTCTGCTCTTTAGGTGAGCCCTTAGGCGGTTTTTTGTACCTGTTTACTTCTTTAACAGTAGTGTACAACACTCTCCCTTTTGTACTATTGTCCCAATCATGTTGCCATTTTATATCTATTTGGGTGTTTATTATACTGTAGAGTTCGGTTGTGCTATAGTGCAGTGGCTCAAAATTCGGTTCGTGTAGTTTTTCCTTAGCCAGTTTGTCGGCCATTTCGTTTCCCTTAATTTCTATGTGGGATGGTATCCACATGAACTCTACAATAGTATTTCCGGTATTTAGTATTTTTAGCTTGGCGTTTATTTGATTGAGAAAGTCTTCCCTGCATTTGGTGGTATTTGTTTGAATTGAAGATAGGACGCTAAGCGAGTCACTAATAATTACTGTCTTATTAGGTTTGAATTCTTCAATCCATTGTAATGATTTGAGGATGGACCAGAATTCAGCTGTGTAAATAGAGCAGTAGTCTGGGAGACGTCTGCCTATTTGTATGTTGAGCTCTGGTATGACCATTGCAGCAGCTGTTCTGTATGGGTTAGTAATTTTAGATCCATCCGTATATATTTTGGTATATTGTTGGTATTGAGTATTTATAATGTTTAAGGCTTCTATTTTTAGAGTTTGTTCTTGATTTTGTTTACTGCCTTTTTCTGTGAGGGAGGTGTTGACTTTAGATTGTACGTTGTTCCAAGGTTCATGTTCGTACACTACGTAATTGTTTAGAGGAGTTAGTTCTACTGGTATTATCGTCTTTAAGAGATGATATTGTTTTCCCATAGGTAGTTTTTGTTTCAAGGTTTTCCTGATTGGGATGTTGGTTTTATTTATAGCCAGGAGGGTGGGGTGTGTGGCGGGGTGGGTGGACAGCCGCGCTACATATTTTAGAAGGAGCTCTTGCCGTCTCAAGTGGAGGGGCAGCTCTCCCGTTAAGACATGCAGCTCGGCTGTCGATGTTGTTTTTAGAGCTCCGGTACACTTTAATAGTGCTGCTCTTTGTATTTGATCTAATTTTTTGAGTTGTGTTTTGGGGGCCGATGAGTAGACTTGGCAGCCATAATCTAGTTTAGATCTTACCAGAGCTCTGTATAATTTTAGGGATGTTTCTTGGTCTGCACCCCAATGTGTGCCTTTAAGGCTCGTTATCAGATTTAGATCCCGACTACATCTATTAACTAAGTCCTCTATATGGTATGCCCATGTGAGATGTTGGTCATAGTACATACCCAGAAATTTTGCTACTTTAACAAATTTTATTTCTTGATCCTGTATTGTTAATTTAGGGTATTTTATGTTTCGTCTATATGGGGTGAACAGTACGGCTACCGTTTTTTGGTGCGATAGTTTAAATCCCCATTGATTAGCCCAGTTTCCAATGTTGTTTAGGCTGGTTTGAAGTTCAGAGATGTTTTTGTGGTTGGAGGGGTTTCCTGCTCTCCATAGGCCACCATCGTCAGCAAATTGTGACAATTCAACTTTGGTAGTTGCCAAATTTTTATCTAAGTCATTTATCATTATGTTAAAGAGGGTGGGGCTGAGTACACTGCCTTGTGGAGTTCCATTTTCAAGTGAGTGTTTCTCAGAGTAAGTTGCCCCTACCCTAGTTGTAATTGTGCGGTTTGCTAAGAAATCTTGAATAAAGTTAAACATTCGTCCAGTAATGCCATAATTATTTAATTTGGCTATAAGGCCCTTGGTCCATACTAGATCGAATGCTTTCTCGAGATCGAGAAAAACCGCAATGAGGTTTCTGCTCTGTTTTTGTTGTGAGTTAAATGCTAGTTTAATAGCAGTTTCAAGTCTTACAAGTTGGTCTGTGGTGGAGCGCTTGTTTCTGAATCCACATTGATTTTCTGAGATAAGGTTATTTTTTGTAAGGTGTGACTTGATTCTGTTGTTGATGATAGTTTCCATGATTTTACAGATGTTATTGGTTAGTGATATGGGCCTATAGGAGTTGACATCATGGCTGTCTTTATTAGGTTTTAAGATAGGTATTACTATCGCATGTTTCCATTTTTTTGGTAACTTTCCTGTTTCCCATATGTTATTTAGGAAATTTATTATTATAAGAACTATATTTGGTGGTAATTGTTTATATATTATATACCCTATTTTATCTTCCCCAGGTGAAGTTTCTTTTTTTGTTTTGAGTGCTTGGTCCCATTCGTATTTAGTTATTTTGTTGTTTAAAGGAGAGTCCTTGGGTCCCAAGTCTTGGAATATTTTTGGGTTTGCTCTTTCTTCGATGGCCCTATGTAATTGAAATTCTTTAGTATGGTTGCTGCTTTTGCTCATATTAGTAAAGTGTTGAGCTAATAAGTCAGCCTGTTCTTTATCACTGTTTGTGTTGCTTAATTTGGGGGTATTGTTGGTATTTTTACCTCTAATCTTTTTAATCTTATCCCATACTTGTTTAGAGTTTGTTTTGTGGTTGAGCGTACCACAGTAAGCTTGCCAGGTTTCCATTTTGGCTTTTTTAATCAGCTCTTTTAATTTCTCAGTGAGATTTTTGAATTCCATAAAGTGCGTGGTTAATTTGGAACGCTTGAATTTCTTGAGTGCTTTGTTTTTAGCCTGCTGTGTTGTTTTAATTTCGTCATTCCACCAGGGCACAGTAAGTTTTGGTGCCTTATAAGTAGTGGTTGGGATGCTGCTAGATGCTGCTTTGTTAATGATATAATTAATGTTTTCATAGTATTGGTCTATGTCATTTGTTTCTATCTGGGTAGTATCTTCATCTTTTAGCATTTGTTTAAATAAGTCCCAGTCTGCTTTTTTATAGTTCCACCTGGGGTTGTTTGTTTGCACATGCGACTGCACTGTCATTTGCAGGGTGGTGATAACTAGGAAGTGGTCACTGCCCATGGGGTCAGTTTGATCCACCTCCCATCCCGCCACTTGTGCTAGTGTTTTTGTGCATAGGGTGAGGTCAATGGCGGACAAGGCACCGTTTATCGGATTTAGACGCGTTCCGGTGCCATCATTTAATATGGTCAGTGTTGATATATTGGCCCAAGCCTCAATCAACCTGCCCCTAGTGTCCGTCACCTTCCCCCCCCACAGCTTATTATGTGCATTGAAATCTCCGCATATGACAGTGCGCTCACTGGTGATTATGTTATTTAGGGTTAAGAATATTTGTTCATTGCTTAGGGCGGTATCTGTTCCTGGGTCATAAAAATTGATGATTTGTAAATCAGTGTTACCCATTTTGAGTTTTATTGATTGTACCTCTACATGTGAGTTTGTTATTTCTTTAGCTGTGATAGGTACTAGTTCTACAGATTTTATGGTGTTTTTTACATAAATGGCTAGTCCTCCCCCCGGTCCTTCTTTTCGTGATTGGAGGTACCCTGGGGCGTATCCCATTATATTGGGCAATGTTTTGGTTTTATTTTTAAGTCTTGTTTCTTGAATGCAGAGGATATCTGGTTTGTTTTTGGTGTTAATTAGTTTAAGTTTTAATTCATTCATGTTTGTTGATATACCTCTGGCATTCCATTGCCATATAGAAACATTACCAGTAGTTGTGTTAGCCATTTCTACTGGGGTCATTTACTGTAATTAGGGTCTTAATTTGGTCTTTAATTTGTTTTAGTTTTTTAAGTAGTCCAGGTTTATTGCCAGTTTGGTGCAGTATTGATTCCATGATTTGATTGATTTGATTGATTTCTACCCCTAATTTGTCGTTTAAGGTTGGCTTACTTTTAGGGTCTATTGTTTTCGCTCTATGGAGTTTATGTTCTTTCCTTGCAGTGCGGTAGTTAACCCTGTTACTTTCCATGTATTCAATGATCTCTTTCTCTCGAATTGTAGCCGGGCATAGTGGGGATTTCACTGGGTGGGCCCCTTTACATTGAGCGCATCTGGGATTTGGTTTTGCGCATTCTCCCTTATGTCCCCGTCCACAGTTACTGCATTTGTTTGGTAGTTTGCATTTGGTGGTATAATGGCCCCAGTGCTTACAATTTGAGCAGAACCTAGGTTTATTTGTGTAGGGTTCTACTCTATAGTGGGATCCTTTGGTACCTATTTGGATTAGAGACTGCAATGGGGTTTCTGTTTCGATCACTGTTATTGAGCATTTGGGGCCCCTTTTGCCTATCCTATATGTTTTAGAGATGTTATTGCCACCTTCTCTTAATTTATCGTTTAGAGTGTTTGTGTCCCATTGAGACATTGTCCCTGTTAATTTTAGCACTGCTTTAAATTTAGTGGGTGGCGGTAGGGGGCGGCTGTGGGTGGTTTGGCCTTTTTTTGTGTTATTCCTATGTGGGTCCGTTATGTTGTATGGTTTGGATACCTGTACTGGTATTCCAGCTAGTGTGTTTATTTCTAAATACTTGGCTGCTTGTTGGCTAGTACTACAGTGCAGTATTATGTAGTTGGTATTGGGTCTGATAATTTTGCATAAGCCTGCATGTACCCTAGTTATGGCCCCTGCTATGGTATTTGTGGAGAGGTTAATTAATTTATTGGATTTGCTTTTAATATACAGTGTAAGTTCCGGCCTGTGGTAAGTGGGTTTTGGTCCTATGTTAGCTGGTACCTGTGTTTTTTTGTTGGTATTGCTAGCATTTTGGCCTATTTGGATGTAATTATTTCCCTTTGGGTGGGGGACTAAGGTTTCCTTTGCCTGAGGTGTTATGTTAGTTGTTCCTGGTTTAGGGCCACTATGGGTAGGTTTGATTAGTTTAGTGGTTTGGGCATATGTAAGTTTTGTTGGGGGGGTGTTTTCAACTGCGTCCGCTTGGTAGTTTGGTTTGGTAATTTGAATAGTTCGGTTTGGGGTGTTTTCCACCTCGTCCGCCAAGTATAAATTTGGATCCCCCGTTTTGAAAGTTCGGTTTGGTAGCCAGACTGACGAGTGCTTCTTTATATATAATTCAAGCGCGGACGTGATGGAAAACACTCCCCCTAGATCCAAAAAACTTACATTATCCCTATCATTACCAAAACACGCGGACGTGATGGAAAACACACCTCACTTTTATACTTGACTCCTATTAATTATACATTGAACAAGTTATTTTGAAAAAATACGTTGTGCTTATAGACGCACTTCAAAACAAAAGTAAAAAGAGACAGTGATTATAGACTCACTCCTAATTTTTTCTAACTTCCTCACATACCATAAGCAAATTGAATGATTAATTCTTTTCGAGAATATTGGGTAGCCCTGAAAAGGGCTGTTTTTTTGTGTTTGTGTGTACGAGGAAGGATGACAATCTTTTATCGTCTAAGATTGCGTCCTCGTTTGGCTACACGATAGGGTCTGCTTCTTCGGAAAGAGAAAGAGAACTCTTTCGTGTCCACACGACAGTCGACAAAACTTCTGTCTGGTTCCTGCTGCTGTTGTTGCTGTTGCTGTTGCTGCTGCTGCTGTTCTCTCTGTTCTCTCTGCTGCTTTTGAAGTCGATACTTCTCAGTCCATTCTTCTTTCTCTTTTTGAATTTCCTCTCTGAAGAGTTCTTCTATGAGGTCTTCCGTTACTTGTAGCATTCTTACATTCTCAATCTCTTCAGGCTTTGGCATCAGATTGTGTCTGATACGATGCAGAGTGACATAAGCTTCGTTCAGCTTAGCTATTCTTGAGCACATCTTCGTAGTAGGATGAGTCAAACAATGGATGGCCAGACTGGAGACTACCCCTGCTTTATATGGTTCAAGCGCGGACGTGATGGAAAACACCCCTCTGCGGTTTAGGGTTTTTGAAACGTTTAGATAGTTTGATGTGAGGGATAGAAAGAAAAGTCAAAGAGCATTTATATGAATACAAATGTAAAACAAACGACAGACGCATTGGTTTCAAAACACAACATTTTTATTCAAATAACAAAACAACTCACTCATACATTCATTCAGCAAGAGGACACAGACCGAGTAGGACGGCTTTACTGGAGCTAGGACCTGGTGACGTCACAATAGGAGTGCCGCCCAAACATGGACTAGGGCCGCCATGTTAGCATGAGGATATCCCGGGCTTTGCCAAGGACAAATTGTGTGATGTCACCCCGTCTTACTCCAGCAAAAGAAAATCTCGGCCGTAGCAAAGAAACGAGTACAAGAGACCCAAAATGGAAACAGCACAAGTCCCGAATAACTTCGCGGCAGTTGTGGAAATGGAGGGTTTTTCTGGGCTTGGAAAGCAGCAGCTGCCACAGTGGACTTAACATCGACGTTTCGTAACTCCCGAACCAGCTTTGTGGCAGAAACGGAAATGGAGAGGACATAGAGGTAGCTACTCGTACTAACTACGACTGAAGACAAACATGACCGCCGTGAATGTAAGGGTTAACAAGCATGGCGGCCATCCACCAGTCCACGAGGAGCCCTACAATGAAATGGGTTTTCATTGCTACAGTCATTTTGCCGAATAATAGGGTACTCATTTGGTATCGAGTAGCCCTCCTTGACTAACTTTATGGCCCTGAAAGGAATAATTTGACCTTATTGGCACTGCGAAACAAATTTATAACCAAAATCCCCTACCATTGACTACACTTTTATGTGTCGCTTAGACATGTTAGTTTAAATACAATAGGGACTTATGTATGTACACTATAGTACTAGTCCCTATTTTCATAGGATTTAAATAATATTTTATAACTCAGATATTTGGTAAATTGCACAGGTGGCTTACACATTATTGGATGTTAGGCTGTCCATTAGTACAACTGGACTGAATTTGACATACAGGTGCGTGCTTGAGCTTTCGCTACCTTTTCTCCCTGCTGCTGTAATTTCTCGTGCTTGCACGACCACATTACGCCGACATAAGCGATATGAGAAAACTAATTTTCTCTCGCTTTACTGCTATTGCAGACCATAAATAGAATGAAGGGGTGGGTGTGTGTAGGTTTCATTCCTACCCACCGCATGGCCTTACATTCACCCAGTGGCAGTTCAATAATTGCCCCGCGGTGACGGCCTAAGTAAATAAGCACTCCTTTGAGTGTATAAACGCCTGCAGGGGATGTGGCACAATTCCTTCCCCTCAGGATAAAGTAAATAACTCCCCTTTGGGAGATAAAACGGTGACAAGAGCCACATCGGACGAATCACCTTAAACTCATAATAACGAACGAAACAACTCACAAAACACAATTTTTTCAAATAACAAACATTTTTTCTTCCATAACACTAATACATTATCTTTGACATGGTTGACAACGTTGTGAATTAAATTGAGATTTCCACTGTTGGAAGTCATTGGGCGATTGATGTACACTACGTTTCCTAGCTAAAGACAACAGATAGCCATAATGGTCACAAAACCATCGATCTACTTTGTCATCGTTTCGAGACGAATGACGATCAAAATAAGTCACTAAATGTTCTAAAGAATATCCAAGACTGCGATGATGCAGATAATAGATACAATATTATCCACACACCATAGAATCTGTGCTTTGCAATTTCACATTATTGAATCGTGTCGACTGAGCATTTCTTCTCATAAAGTCAATGATATCATCATCGAAAGGAGGCAATCCATACGAATCAAAATACTCCGCACAACCCTCTTGAGGAAAGTAGACTGCTACCCAGTGAGTTCCTGGAAGATGACTGTCATCTGTGTTGATGACATAAGCTTGATTCTCTTGAGGTTTGCGATGAGGTAGTTCATCTTTAGCACACACCACAGGATTCCAAGAAGCAGTGTACGAACTACGGTTCAAAAGATAATAAAGTTCCCAAGTATCCATTTTTTGTTGTGTAGCCTTGTTTTTTTTCTCTCCTTTCTTCACAGGTGATGATAAGTCATCAATTCAATCCAGACTTTTTGTTTGAAACGGTCTGACAAGTAACTGATGGTTTGCTTCGTCTCTTTACTTTTGGCCAAGAGAGCTTCGATGCGATCGATTTCTCGAGCAAACAATGGAGGAGAGGAATGATCACGTAAGCCTTTATACCACTGAAGTAACACGGCTTCTTCGGAGATGAGACTCCAAGCTTCGTTCAGATAATTGTCCAATTTTTCTTCTTGACTCATCATCATACATTTATCGTGTTGAATTTGACTGGGATGATCGATTTGACATCCATAACAATCTTTTTTAATCAGGTCCCTCATTGTATCTTCCAAGTGTTGTGCAAAACAAGCCACTAATTGTTGTTCCTGTTCTGGCCATCTGGATTGTATGATCACTACCTCTTCTTTTTGGTCTTGGGGATCTGCTTTTTCTGTAACCTCCCATTCCATGGATTCTCCACTATTCAAAGAAGGACAAGGGTCTTCCATAATGTCTAATAGTCTAGAATGACTTCTCTCAAACTGTTGATTTCTATGGTATTATCGAATTCAGCATACAGAATGATATTCACCGTTTCGGGAAGAGGTGCTGCAAACTGAAGTTCCACACGCAGTTGCCCAGATTTTATAGGGTGGAAATGTCCCTCGTCGCTGCCTTGGTCTGGAGTGAAATCAAAAGCCCACAACGTGTAACCTCTTGCATAGTCGTCGTAGGAAATACCGTGACTGGTGTTGGTTCCTAACTGTCCTGTGGCTTCGTACAGTGACAAGTACGACCTCAAGTAATTTTTCTGTTCACCAAAGTCGGGTTCGAAGGGTCTGGTACACAATGTTTTGCCATCGCGACTGACTTCGATTTTGGATACTCTGCAGTGCTTAAACTGGAAAGGATTTTCATCGTGGGCACCATTGAGGGCTGCATTGCTGACGATACCAATGAATAAACGTTTGGGTAACTGTCCTTGGAACAGATGATCTTCAATCTTAGATCGGAGTCCAGCGGCAATGGTGAACGTTTTGACTTCCACGCGTCGTATCGGATACTTGGCTGTCGTTCTGCTCAAAGTGTGACTGATATCATTTCCCACTTTAGGTAACACTTCCACGCGACGTACGTATAACCTGGCTTCTTGGATAATGGTTTTGTATTCGTTGGCATGAGCCATCAAATGGAAAGCAGTACTACTTCGATTCAGTCTCAAGCGAATATCTACTCCGTTCAGCAAATACTTCTCTTGAAACCACATGTCCAAATGCAAACGATCGAACAGTTCTAAACTACGTCCTTGCAAAATTTTCTTTCGACGCTCGTTAAAACCTTCATTGTGAGGATCGGCAGGAGCGCTGCCATCAGCTGCTGCTGCTACGGGTAAGGCAGTGTCGTTAAACTTATCTGCGGTGTCAGGTTTCCATACCACGCAAGCATCTAGATGAGTGTTCTTGGCTTCTTTTCCGTACGTCAAGAGATTTTCGAGGTACGCTCGGTAAGGGTAAGTATCCATGCTACTGCTGATCAGTTTGTTATTCATGTACAAATCCACATCGCTGAACAAGGAATGCATGAAATTGTTGACAGGAGCTACTCTATCATTGGCTCCTGGATTGGTGTTGTCCGTTTTGGTTACTTTCACTTTCAAATACAAGTAACTGTTGTTGAGATCGATATAATCTTCGGGTTGTCCTTTGATTTCAAACTCAATGGGAGCTGAATCCGTCAAAGAGGAGACGGGATGAAATTCGACCCATTGGGCTTCTTGCATGGTCATCATCGTGGGTGGCATGGCAAAGAGATCCAGTTCCGACTTGGAACAGGCACAAGATTCTTGGTGCATCATTTTTTCTTTAGGTTTTTTTCTTCACTTTAATAATCAAAAATGTCTAAGTCTCGAGCGGTTCTTTTTTTCTTTGTCTTTCTCACTTTAGAGGTACTGAGACTTTTGAAAGGGTGTCTTCGTCGACGCTTTCTACCTTGTCCTTGCTGTGTCGTCAGGGAAGCAGGAATGTTAGACTCGGTGCCGTTCAGAGCATTTATAGGACTTTCTCGTCGACCCAAAATCTCTTTACCCGTTTGAAGCAAGGCATTTTTGCCTGCTCTCAAAAAAGCTTCTTTAGGGTTTTGTTTGTCAATGAGAACATTGTAAAGAAAATCTTTGCCGTGAGTCAATGCGGCATCTTTTATGGTGTGCAATCCTCGTGTCACCAATGGTTTTAAAACAGGGACCACGGAACGAAAGGCTGATTTAAACATATCTCCTAAACCATGTCCTCGTTGTCGAGTGACTCCTTGGTACACAGGATACATCACTTTTTCAGTTGTTGGAGAATCGTTTTTGAAAATGGAGTTTCACTGTGACTTTCCCTTTGGTAAATGGAATATTTTGACCTAGTTCTCCTTTTATAGTAATGTTGACACTGTCGAAATACGACTTACTGACGGGTAAATAATGAGGATGTACAAATTCGCGGTGAACGTGATAGGTATTTCCACCTTCCTCGTCAGCGGTAGTAGTATCTACTTTGAAAGGAATGACACGTAGTAACGGTACAGAGGTGTGTCCTACTACGTTGTACTCCACCACATCGGAGTACACAAACATCAAATTGAGTCCTTGGTTCATTTCTACAGGGGATCGAAAATATTTGGTAAAATCCAAGTTACTGGATATGCCTGGTATTTCTTTTTTGTTCGGGAGCATCTTGAGGTCTCCACCTAAGATATCAAACAATTCAGGACAAAAGGTAATGGCTATTATTTTCTTCTCTGAAAATTTGATCATGAAGCGGCGAGCCACTTTAATGTACTCAAAGGTAACACTTTCTCTGATTTTGTCCAGGGGTTTACCAAACACAACATTGAACTTGCTTGCAATCGTAGTCACTAAATGTTGACCGCTAAAATAGTAGCCTGCAGGAATGGTCAACACATGAGTGGACAGTTGTTTAGTTGTGGGTCCATCTGATTTCTTGTTGTCATTGCCAGTGATAACTCGTTCATCTAAGGCTTGTTGCAATTGCTTGTCGTACACTTCAACTGTGAAAAAGTTTTGATTTTCGACGACGTTTTTGATTTGTGTCGGGTGTATTATTTCCACTAAAGCTGCTTCCCAATGATCATCTTGATCCAAATGCATGGCTTGAGGTAATTTAGACGTGTAACAACACAATGTGTTGTTAGGAAACACCTCCATGGAACTGTCACTGGGTAACGTTAAGTAAAATTGGTTAATAGTGTTGTTCATATTTCCAATGTTCTTCTGTCCGAGGAGTCACTCGAGGTTAAAGGAGTGTCTAAAAGAGGATTGTGATTGGAAGGGTGACTGTCAGGAGAAGGACTAACGTTGGCCGCAAGACTCCCAATATTGTTACTGTTGTTCCCGTTGTAAGAGTATTTCAGGGAAGGATTGGGAAGAAGATACCCGATGCAACTGCTGAGTAAAATGGTCCACAATTGTTTGTCTCCTTGTTGCAAACTCAAATTAGCAATGGCTGCACCAATGACACAATACACCACAAAGATTTGACAGAAAAAAAACGATTTGCGTTTTAGGGACACGTTCTCCACACCACACCCACAAGGGTTGCTTTTGTAAATCTTGCAGAGATGACGTGGGTGAAGGAGTAGTCACTGTGGTCGCTGAAGCTGTATTGAAGGGCATGATGGTCACTTCTTTTTATAGTCGATGACTTGGGTAGCGTCAATCCAAGAATCAAAACTAGGAGGATATCCTTTCCAACGTACTTTGACTTCTTTGACACGACGTTTTCCTACTTTACGGGTTCTTCGTTCGAGAATGCTTTCAATGTCGTACACGTCGTCTTCTTTTTTGGTAACACGTTGTAACTCAGGCAAGTAAAATGTTTCTTTTAATACTTCTCCGTTCATGTCTTCCAATTTATAGACGGTAGGATGACGATCGCGCACTCGTCCAGTAACACGAAACAATTCGGTGGTCCAGTTGGGTAAGTAACCTTTGTCGAAAGTGCGTTTGGTTTTGCCAATGCGCACCCAATCTCCCGGGGTTAACACTTCTCTACCTTTCTTGGGGACAGCCCTCGTCCGGGACGTACCAAACAGACGCTCAAAAACAGTCACTTCGTTGTCGGGTGTCACCTCTTGTGGGGAACGTCCAATGCTTCTATGGTAAGATTGATTGTAGGCTTGGACTAAGTGTGGTAAGACGTCGATGTACTTGAGAGTGTGTTGATGTGTAAAATATTTCCACATGCGTTCTTTCAAGGTACGTTGAAAACGTTCCACGATACTGGCTTTGGTTTCAGGATTTTCAGTGGTGAAAAATTGAATGTCACGTTTTTTTAATTCTCGTTGGAAAGCTTGGTTCAGAAATTCGGTGCCTTTGTCGGTTTGCCATCGAAGAGGGTGACGACCACTTTGTTTCAACACCAGTTGCAAAGCTCGTACTAACTCTCCGCTCGATTTGGATGTCAATGGTACGACCCAGGCAAATTTAGAAAAGACGTCGATGACACAAAACAAATATTTGTAGCCACGATTGTAGGTGGCTAAATGAGAGACATCAGCTAAATCGGCTTGCCATTGATGATCGATGCCTTCCACTTGAGTGCGACTTCTGTGAAATTTTCGTCGAATGGGTTTGTGTAAAGTGTACGTCGCTTGTTCTTGTAACCATCGTTGTACTGCTGGTAAACGGAGCTTTTTCAGGTCAGTTTTGGCAGCACGATACAATTTCTGAATGCCTCCGTAACCTGCAGGGTGAGCTGGATCGTAGTAAATGCTGGCTAATACCTTCTCCATGGTTTTTGTTAATAAGGTACCCACTCTTCGAGGATATTGCTTTGGGTGGGACGAAATGCGGGTTGTTTGGAAACGGTTTTACGTGTCCGATGTGCCACAGGAGTTGACGTCGAGGGTAATGGTGGTGGTGGAGGTAATGGGATAGCTTCTTTGGCCTTCTTTTCTTTTCTCACTTCTGGTTTCCTTTCTTTCTTTTTCACATCTGTCGAAGAAGGAGTAGCCATCATCTTTTTAACCCAAGTTTTGAGTTCTTCTCGTGGGGGAGTGGGGGAAGGGGTTAACAAGGAAGCGGCAATCTTACTCGAAATGGGAGTAGCAGTAGGCTTTTGAAAGAGATCATGGGGTTCTTCTTCCTTGGGTAATGGTGGGGTAACGTCTGTTTTAACTGCTGTAGAGGGTGAGGGTGAGGGTGACGGGTTATTCATTAGAGCCTTAAAATCGGACAAAGTGGGTTGAGCTGTTTGTTCCACAGCTTTCTGATGAAAGAGTTGTAGCCGTTTCAAGAGTTGACCGTACTTTTGTGATTTTTCGGTTTCAGATAAATCGTGGCGATGAATCAAGGATTGCAATTCGTGTTGTAATTGCAACATCTCAGCCAAATTGGAATTGGGTGGTAAATGGGGGGATCGTTGTTCTTGCCAATGATGGTATTCCATCCATCGTTTGTAAGGAACCAAAGTTAGTTTTCGTCCTTCCATGGGCTTTCAAAGGTTATGTCTGAGATTGTGGTGCTCCATAAGGTCCTTTTATCTTCTACCCATCCCTTGAGTTAACCCTTGGGTCATCCCTTGTATCAAACCTGGTATTAAGCTTGTCAACATAGGAGCAAGAATGGGTAAAAATCCTCCGCGTTGCACCAACATCTTTTTCTTTTGACGGACGGATATTTTCTTTTGGACCATTTGACGAAGAACGTGTCGATGTTTGGCGAAGCATTTTTTCTGGTGTGGAGACAAAGGTATCGTGCCTTTCAAAACATTCAAACAACATTCACACACGGTATCGATGACATCTTTGGAGGCTGTTTTAATGATTTGTTTTCGCATGGGCGGAGAGGCTTTGGACAGAACGGACAACACGTCTCCGTGTTTGGCTAAACGAGGAGGTAGTCCTTTCCTTTTCTTTCCTTTGTGGGGTGAATAAGAATGTTTTTTGCGAGGTGACATCTTTGCTTGTTCGTTCCAGAAATACACTGATGTCAAAGACTTGGTACACACCCTCTTTTATCTTCTTTTTTCTATTGGCTTCTCCAAAAGGTAACGGCATGCTTCGCTAAATCCTCAAAAGCAGGGCTAAAGATACCAGTTCGGTTATTAGCTGCTTTGTCTAGTTTCTGCATACCTTTAATAAAACCAGTAAATATGCCTCCTCTTTGGTGACTTCTCTTTTTCTTTTGACGTTAGGGTATTTTCTTTTGTGTCCTTTGACGAAGAACGTGTCGATGTTTGGCTAAACGTCCTTTCCTTTTCTTTCCTTTTTGGAGTGTACAAAAATGTTTTCTGCGAGGTGACATCTTTGCTTGTTCGTTTCACAATACCACTAGTGCCAATGACTTGGTATACACTCTCTTTTATTTACTCTTTTTTGGAACTAGCGCTTTGTCAAAAAGGTAACAATGTGTTTCCCAAAATTGTCAAAGGATCCTCCTTTTTGGTGTCTCTTCTTTTTCTTTAAAGGTCTACGTCTTTGGAGGGAAGGACGTTGATGTTTGGTTTTAAAGCTTTTGGTGAGATGACGAGATTGTCTTGTTCCTTTTCCTTTTTGGACAGCAGAACGACGAGGGTAGTAGTGGTGGTGGTGTGCATGTTTTTGAGGAGGCATCCTTGAGTGTTCAGCATCAGCACAGAAAAAATACTGATTGACGTCGTGGTCTTCAAGTCATATTTTTATACTGGAATGCGACGCCACTGATTATCTTTGCGTCGTATCAACTTCATGGCAGGTAACACACGTCGTGAAGGAGTTCGCAATGGACTCAATCGGGACAGTTCTTGTTTGGACAAATCTAGTAAACTCTTTAACATACCAGATCTTTCTTGGACTTTGACTTTCGGGGCAGGTACTTTGTGAGCAGCTGCTACTGCCGCTAAGGTGGACGAGGGTGTCTCCGGTGGAGGAGACGATTTGGGAGACGCAGATTTCCAATGTTTCATCAAATTAGGAAAAACGGGTGCCAAATTGGGTTTGGCTGGCATCACCCGCAACGGAGAAGTGACAGTCCCTGAGGCTACTGGCAACGTAGTCCCTGCCAAACGTCCTTGTAGATCTTTTCTTACAGGTCGTGGTTGACGAAGGTAAGGTTGTGTCCTAGCCGAAGTGCCTCTTTTGCGGGTGACCGCTTTTTTCTGTGGACTTTTCTTTTTCTGTGCTTTGGTCTTGGTACCCTTATTCTTTTTCTTAGGGGCTTGTTTGGCTTTTTTTGTTTTCTTCTTTGGGTGAACTTTGGGAGTATTGGGATCCCATTTTAAAAGGGAACGGATGATGACACCTCCTAGAGAACCACTACCTCCAGGTTTCAATATGATTTGCTTTTTGGTGTGAGTGTCGATGCGAGGATTGGCCAGTTGCGTCAAGGCTACTTTGTTTCTGTCAAAAAAGCGTTTGGTTTGATGTGGAATGTGAATGATGCCTTGCAGTATTTGACGTGCTGTCACCGTAAACCATCGTAAGACTTCTTTGAGACTGGCTTCTAAGACGTGAGCACGTCTTTGTGGATTTTTTTCGCGACTGATGCCGTACAAGGCACGAATCAATTTGATGGGAAGATGAGACTGAAGGGACGTCATGTTGACGATATATGAGACCAGGTCAAAGTAACCCAAGGTTTTTATAGATTTTTTTTAGTGCTTCATAGTGTTATGTCGACGAGGAGGACGTGTACACGACAGGTCCTCCGTCTTGACACCAGTCGTGAAACAAATCGGTACGAAATCGCAAATAATCAGGGGTAGTGGATTTTAAATCCACGAGTAAATAGGCGTGTGGCGTTTGAGTGGCATCATCGTACGCATGAGTTAGCCAAGGTGTTCCTAACTGTTTGGCTAAAACTTGCACTTGTGATTTATCTCGAGGACTTTTAAACAAGACCACGTAATGAGCATTGAGACTAATGGTACGATGGGCTTTACTTTGTTGAAATAAATTTTGTGTAATGTAAATGACACTGGCATTACGATGATGCCCTTTACGTGTAAACCACAGTTTAATTTCTTCTTCGTCTTCTCCTAACATGTCGTCAAAAATAACCCAATGAGTTTGACTAGGGTCAGACACGATCCCCTCGTCTTCTTTAGGAATGCCTGCTACAAACACAATGGAATCACCTTGACTTTCTTGCAAGAGGCTGTATGCAGATTGCCACTCTTTGTAACACCACAAGATGCGTTGAGGTGGACGATCGATCAAATGATGTTTATGTTCAATCAAACGTTTGACAAATTCGGTTTTGCCTGAACCGCTTGGTCCAGCAATTAACATGTTAAAAGGATGACGAAGATACAAGGCTTTCCAACTAGCCTGATCTAAGTGTTCGTCAATGACTTTGAATGTGGAGGAGGAGGAAGGAGTAGTAGAAAGAGTAGAGTGAGCCATAGTCGTGTAGTGGTATGTCAGTATTGACACAAAAACAGACAAGACAAGAGGTTTTTATACTTTTTTCAAGACACGTTTATTTCAATGCATGTTTAAATTTGAACAACACGAAAACATAAAAGCCAAATGGATAAATACAGGGATAAAATACATAGGCAAACGATCAAAGTGGCAAATAAACAACTCCCTGTACAACATGGTTTGGGTAACGAAGGTGTCCTAGAGGTAGTATGTAATGTTCTTATAGTCTCCTCTACAGGAGGTACAGTCACATAGGTGTCTTCTCGAAAGGGTTTTTGTGGGGGAATGTCCATGACAGTTCTGTCTTGAACAGAGGGATTGTCTTGGGTGACAGATTCTTTTTCTTCTTCTGGTACTGTCACTAACACAGGATTAAAAGTGACTTTTTTCACACGACGATGAATTTTAGGAACACAACGCTTGGGCATAATGGGATGCTTCGTTTGTCCAAGCCTCAAAATCCCAACTTTTCCAGTCACGTACATCTGTCCAATGAGGGTGTAAATCACAAGCTACACACACATCTTCGTACACTGCTTCCGTACGTAAAAGTTGACGAATCTTTTTTTCTTGGAAAGGTCGAGACGTATCCAGATGAAAGCGTAAGGCTTTGAACAGAATAAGTCTCTCGTGGACATTTAAAGGAGTCACCATACTCTCTTATTTTTTTGATAGGTAGTGTTCGTAAAGTGTCCACAAGGAATCGGCAGGTAAACGAAATCCCAGAAAGCAAGTCACTAAAACACACACGACACGTCGGCCCCAATTCATAGGGTATAGTTCTTGTAATAAGTGTTCGTAATCTTTCACCGTGTGAATCTTCTCATTGATATCCTTCCACGGAATCTGTTCGATCACCACTGATAAAGGTTGTGGCATGGTTGTTCTCTTTTATACTTCTTTAGGTCAAAGATTACAAGTGTAGATTCAACCCAGAATTAAATCTCCTCCAAAAGCGAAAGTGATTAATATAACGTGTAATTTCGTCCCACTGCCATTCAGGGTAACGGTTAAGAAGCATCAAAGCATCTTCAGATGTAAACGTAGTAAATTGGAAACAGAGCAAAAAAATACCCTTGATCCAGAGAAATCTAATACGTTTGTTAATTTTTGTCACTTGCCTCTTGTGAATTTCACGACACAAATGTTCTACAGTCACCCATTGCGATTTTTCTTTAGCAAGTCCTTGCCAAACGTCCTTGTAGATCTTCTCTTGCAATTCGTGTGGTAATCCTTGAATATAATGTTTTATATTATATACTGGTCTAGGTGTGTTACACGACATGGAACAGTAGTGTCACTTCCAAGCACTAGGTCCCACTAAAGGTAGGTATTGACAATTCGGAGACCATCGAGCATGTTCCAAGTAAGCGGAATCTTTATGTTCCCACTCGTAAATGGATACACCACAACTGAAACACTTGACTTTATCCCCTTCGCCCGAGTAGAAAAATCCAGTTCTGGCTAATTCTTCAGGAGTTGGTCCAGGCAGATATTTTGGCCATATATCTTTGAAGGTTTGGAATCGACTTTTGAAATGACAGTATTCAGGCGAACTCGTCGGGAACGAATATTCGACTCTCCTCACTTCTGTTTGATGTAGGTACGGTGAAATTCCTAGGAGTCTACAATAACGTGTCACATCGCTTTCGCATCCCTTAAGTTTGAAACGCACAGCATCACTTTCCACGGTAGATATAGGGGTAGTAGTCATAGCAACGTTCCCACGATATCCAGCTGAATCGCTAATGTCACAACGTCTGGCATCACTGCAATCGTACGGTTCACCATCGCCCTCTGTAACGCAATTACAGTGCAAACCACAGGGACACTTACAGTTTCCTTCCGGACATCTTCCGTTGCAATGCATGGGTCTTATCCATCCAGTACTTTTCACAGTTGGGGAAGGTACATTTGTTTTACAATCCCCAAACTTGAATGATGTCTGTTTAAATGGATTCATCTTCTTTCTCACTTGGCAGTTTTAGTCACAATGAACTATTGGTCTTGGACAATGTCTCTTTTTATATGATGCTCAATGTCGACGTGACCGTACGGGAGAGTAAAGTGATTGGGAAGTCGCACTCTTTTTTGGTACACGATTTGATAGACTTTTTCCAAAGGTCGGCTAACAATTTGGTGAGTGGGTAAACGGACAATCTTGTGCGGTTCGTGGGTAGTCACTTGAAACGTTTCATCCTGTCCCGACTGTAAGGCTTCTTGTAGTACGTTAAAGTTCACCACTTGACTGGTGCGATAATTAAGAGTCAATCCTTTCACTTTACATTCGGTGTGTATTTCTCCTTGGGGGTCTCGGTATTCGTAGCCGTAATTTTTAGGACCGCCACTTGCAAAACTTAGAATCTTGTCGTCGGGATGTTCATCGGTCCAGGCTCCTAAACGGTCTCCTTCGATGACAGGGTTACACTGGTTCGGTCGGTGAATGTAGATGCAACTGTCCGTGTCAAAATACAACACACGATCTCCTAACAGTTCTAACACTTCGTACAATTTTAAGCGAGCGTGGGCTGTCACGTAAGCCGCAATGATGACATTTCCAAATTTGTCGGCTTCTATAAAGTCTAGTTCTTCTTCGTAATTGACTAAGATCAAGTCCTCACGAATGACGTCCACGTGTTTCATGACTTTGGTTGGGTCGTGAATCATCTGGAAGTAGCGAGACGGCTCGGACAAATACTCCGTCTTGGGTAAAGACGGACGTTGTGCCATTTTACCCCACAAACAATTGAGCATCACTTTGGCAAACGATCGCCTTCCTTCGTTTTTCTCGATGTGGTCTAAAGTGATACCTTCCTGCTCCCGATATTTTTCTTTGAATATCTTTTGGTCTTCGGGAGTGTGACACCAGGAAGGATAGCCACTAGCTTCTTGTTTTAGTTTTAAAAAGGCATCCACGTAGTCTGCAAAAATACCTTTCTGTGTCTCGTCGCCCTTGCGGTATTGTTGTGTTTTGGGAAAGTGGTAAATTTCGTACACTTCTAACAGTCGGTATCCCAGGTCCAGAGCTTTAAACAATTCCACGCTCACCCACGTTCCTGTCAAGGCGCGTTCTTCCTGAGTGTGATGACAAGGATGGCCTTGGTTGCACGTTTCGGCACATGTGCGACACAAAGGAAACATCAGTTTTCCTTGGCAATGGTGAGGTAAAACGGGATGGTACAAGTCTGTGGGTGGTAAGACTTTACACTTGATCAATCCTTCGTACTGTCGAATGTGGTCCAAGTCAATGTGTTCTGTCATCAATTCTGGATGCCCTACGGGAAAGTGACAATATTTGCACACGTAAGGATACAGTGAACACACGTCCAAGTATTTGATTTCTTCTCCTTTCTCCTCGTCCGCTTGGTACAGCAAACAAGTAGCATTCGTCCGTCCTCCGTACAAACTATCCCGTGGGTTTAGGGGGCCCACCAACTTGTAACTTTCTACGATGCGTTTAAACTCGGGATCGGTTTTCAAACGCTGATCGTACTCGTGTTCCCACATTTCCACCACCTGGTATCCTTGCTGTTCTAACTTCAAACGTCGCTGACACGTGGTCTGGTACAAGTCTTCCATGGTTCGTTGTAAAAACTGATTTTTGGTGTTACGCTGAGGGTAGCATAGGGGACATCCGTGAAATAAGCATCCGTTAAACTCGTACACGATCTGAGGGTTTTCTAAGTCCCAACCATCCACCGAATACGTTCCGATGGTCTTTTCGCCTCCTCCGTTGCGAGCGTGCTGGATCCATTTGTCTTCCTTGTCGCACAAGTAATGGAGCCAGCTGATGACCGCTGGAGTATTTTCAGGCATAAAGCGTTTTCGGTACACTAAGGAACACGCTTTGGCGATGGTACAAGCTTCTTTCAAAGGATCGATCCCTCCGTACTCCTGGAACAATTCTCGAAATTTTCCACAACAACGTCGTAAAATGTCCACGTCAGATCGACACTACTTTAACATTTCTTCTTGAAAATCAAAAGGGTCCGAGGCGTGAGTCTGGTACCAAGCATGGAAAGCTTCTCGTTGTTCGGTGCGCATGTTGTCGGGGTCGTAGTCGTCAGCCTCGGGCAAATGGGGTAGAACGGCATGTTGATTGGCTTCGGTATTGAAAAAGTGTGGAAAATAACCTTTGGCCAATTCTGTCATACCAAACGTTTTAGGCATGCGACTCAAAGGCATGGCCAAGTAGCACATCGAATCTTTAAACTGTACTTGTCCTACTTGCATAGAAATGATTTTGGCTCCGTTTAAAGTCACTTGAGGTCGTTCGGTACTTTGTTCTGCATAGTATCTGAGCAGAAATTGCCCATCGTATCCCGAGAAATTGTGAGCCATGACTGTGGCATGGCAATGACAATTGTCGTAACATTCAATGTCTTCTGGACTCCACGTTTCGTCAATGGGGTTTAAGATCCATTGGGCAAAATCGGCTAGCGTGTTTGGTCCTCGAAAGATTTTTTCACGTCCTCCAGGAATCTTGCTGCAGTGAGGGCAATGACTAAAGATAGGTTCTTGGATGCACTGCTCGCACGCACGGTGAGCCACGCAGAAATTAGGAATGTGAATACCAGTTTCTTGCATGCATTCAAAATCAAAAAAGATAAAATTCCCTTTCTTCTGGGTATCTTTTGGTTGGGGTTGATATTTTTGATATTTTTGAATGAAGCATTCGTGTTCCAAGTCCACAATTTGGTGACAAATGTGACATCAATTCTTCCCTCGACAAACGTGTAACTTGGCATTATTGGTACGTATGCCTTGTCCACAAGTAGGACACAATCTCAGCAGTTGACAAGCACTTTTCTGCTGTGAACCTTGCATCTTCAAATGTTGTTGGTAACAGGTAGGACTGACAAAAGCGCGCTGACAAGCAGAGCAATGTACTCTTTCTTGTCCTTTGTCCAGACAAGGTTGAGAGGCCAAACATCTTTCACATTTCGATCCACAATGTTTGTGTTGTTCTCGATTGTTATAACCATAGTCACATTTTTCACAGTAGTAACTGTATCCCAGGAATCCAGTGATACTGGTAATGGTATCAAAATGACCATCGTGATGATAGACGTGAATGTATTTTCCGTCTTTGAAATCGTGACCTCGAAACAAAAGAGGTCCACGCACTTCTTGAGGGTGTACTTTCAAAGTGTAATGTGGAGCCAAGACGTCTTGCAACTTTTGCATTTCTGGAATGCCGCAAGGGGTGTCTTTGGATATCCCCGCTTGCTGTAACAGGAGTTCTGCTTCACTTCGTTGTTTGGCTCGGTCCGATTGTTGAATAGTTTTCCAGGCTCTTTTCCATTCTGCCGTGTCGTTCTTGTTGGCATACGTTCGTCCCACGACGACAGAACGGGCTAAACACATCTGGTCTTGAGGATTGTTAATTCGGACGAGACTTAGTTTGGTGTTGCGAAGGTTGTCGACCAATAATACTTTTTTGCGTCCTGTCCCCTGGGGAAGAGACACGTGGGTCATGAACAGTGTGGCTTTTCCGTCGTCAATGTGAAACTTGTCGTTGGATTGTTGCACATGTTGAATTTTGTCGATGACTTTGGAAGGTGTTAATTCTGATGGCTTAGTAAATTCGATCCAAACGGGAGACTTTAAATTATCGTGATGAATAGAAAGTCTCAAACGATCGTCTTCTTTGGCTTGACATTGCTGTTTCAGTGCAGTTAACACAGAATCCCACACCTCGGTAATGAACCCATCTGTATTCTCCAAAGGTACATTGGACTTGAAATCTTTAAACTTTACGGCATACGTGTAAGCCGTTGTTCTAAATTTTCGAGAGGAACGCTTTTCCGTCTCTCGAATGTGATAGTAATTTTCAGGGTTTACTAAGGGTGGTGTACTTTGCTTGGACGTCGATTGTCTGGGTGTAAATTCGGGCTCACTCATGTCATCTTCAAAATCACTGGCATGAATTTGAGCCAAGACTTCAGCTACTGTGCTAGGCGATACATTACGTTTCTGTCTCTTACTGTCTTTTCCTTTCTCCACAACATGATGTGGTCTTTTCATCTTGTCTGCAAAAAGTCAAATGACTACCTTTTAAAGACCATAACCCCTATATATTCATGTCCGATCCGTGCATATATAAAGGATTAGTGTCTAACCGTTCAGTATTCATTTCACTCTCACATTGAACAATACGATGGAAGAACCTACACAAGTAGAACTTCTCATCAGAGCTTTACGTGGGGTCATACGAAAGTTTTCTTCAGACCAGCCTACGGCCTACTCTCCTTCCTATCGAGATAAAAGTCAAGATACTTGCTATATCTGTAGGAAGAAAGGACATTGGGCTACAGAATGTTCAGACCGTGACAAAAACAGAAAAGGGTACAATAGAGACAAAAGTCAAGATACCTGTTATTATTGTAAAGAGAAAGGACATTGGTCTCCAAACTGCCCTAAGAAACAACAGGAAAAAGAGGAGGAGGGAGAAAGGAATTCTGAACAGGAGGAAGAGGAGGAAGAGGTACCCTCCCCCAAGGAAGAACCCCGTCACGTTCACAAAAACAAGAAAAAAAGACGAAACGAAAGTGAAGAGGAAGAAGAAAAAGCTGTGACAGTAAAGAAAATAAAAAAAAGAAAGAGTGAAACAGAAGAAAACTTATGAACTTTTTAAAAATGGTATTGTGTTATGTTATGTTGTGATATTGAATTGTAACGCTTAGATAAAAGCTTTTAAAACCCTTTACCCCGCTTGGATTTTTGTAATACTTGGTTTATTCGCTGCGCACCATTGGATAGTACGTCACCATACCTTAAAACCGGTTCCCACCATTTTTTTCAGCATGACTTTTGATGAAAAACGGACTTTTGGGTTTTTCATGTTATGGATCAGTTGGGCTTAGATAAAAGCTGTTAAAACCCTTTACCCCGCTTGGATTTTTGTAATACTTGGTTTATTCGCTGCGCACCATTGGATAGTACGTCACCATACTTTAAAACCGGTTCCCACCATTTTTTTCAGCATGACTTTTGATGAAAAACGGACTTTTGGGTTTTTCATGTTATGGATCAGTTGGGCTTAGATAAAAGGTGTTAAAACCCTTTACCCCACTTGGATTTTTGTAATACTTGGTTTATTCGCTGCGCACCATTGGATAGTACGTCACCATACTTTAAAACCGGTTCCCACCATTTTTTTCGTACGTCACCATACTTTAAAACCGGTTCCCACCATTTTTTTCAGCATGACTTTTGATGAAAAACGGACTTTTGGGTTTTTCATGTTATGGATCAGTTGGGCTTAGATAAAAGCTGTTAAAACCCTTTACCCCGCTTGGATTTTTTTAATACTTGGTTTATTCGCTGCGCACCATTGGGTAGTACGTCACCATACTTTAAAACCGGTTCCCACCATTTTTTTCAGCATGACTTTTGATGAAAAACGGACTTTTGGGTTTTTCATGTTATGGATCAGTTGGGCTTAGATAAAAGCTGTTAAAACCCTTTACCCCGCTTGGATTTTTGTAATACTTGGTTTATTCGCTGCGCACCATTGGATAGTACGTCACCATACTTTAAAACCGGTTCCCACCATTTTTTTCAGCATGACTTTTGATGAAAAACGGACTTTTGGGTTTTTCATGTTATGGATCAGTTGGGCTTAGATAAAAGCTGTTAAAACCCTTTACCCCGCTTGGATTTTTGTAATACTTGGTTTATTCGCTGCGCACCATTGGATACTACGTCACCATACTTTAAAACCGGTTCCCACCATTTTTTTCAGCATGACTTTTGATGAAAAACGGACTTTTGGGTTTTTCATGTTATGGATCAGTTGGGCTTAGATAAAAGCTGTTAAAACCCTTTAGCCCGCTTGGATTTTTGTAATACTTGGTTTATTCGCTGCGCACCATTGGATAGTACGTCACCATACTTTAAAACCGGTTCCCACCATTTTTTTCAGCATGACTTTTGATGAAAAACGGACTTTTGGGTTTTTCATGTTATGGATCAGTTGGGCTTAGATAAAAGCTGTTAAAACCCTTTAGCCCGCTTGGATTTTTGTAATACTTGGTTTATTCGCTGCGCACCATTGGATAGTACGTCACCATACTTTAAAACCGGTTCCCACCATTTTTTTCAGCATGACTTTTGATGAAAAACGGACTTTTGGGTTTTTCATGTTATGGATCAGTTGGGCTTAGATAAAAGCTGTTAAAACCCTTTAGCCCGCTTGTATTTTTGTAATACTTGGTATATTCGCTGCGCACCATTGGATAGTACGTCACCATACTTTAAAACCGGTTCCCACCATTTTTTTTCAGCATGACTTTTGATGAAAAACGGACTTTTGGGTTTTTCATGTTATGGATCAGTTGGGCTTAGATAAAAGCTGTTAAAACCCTTTAGCCCGCTTGGATTTTTGTAATACTTGGTTTATTCGCTGCGCACCATTGGATAGTACGTCACCATACTTTAAAACCGGTTCCCACCATTTTTTTCAGCATGACTTTTGATGAAAAACGGACTTTTGGGTTTTTTCATGTTATGGATCAGTTGGGCTTAGATAAAAGCTGTTAAAACCCTTTAGCCTTCTTGGATTTTTGTAATACTTGGTTTATTCGCTGCGCACCATTGGATAGTACGTCACCATACTTTAAAACCGGTTCCCACCATTTTTTTCAGCATGACTTTTGATGAAAAACGGACTTTTGGGTTTTTCATGTTATGGATCAGTTGGGCTTAGATAAAAGCTGTTAAAACCCTTTAGCCCGCTTGGATTTTTGTAATACTTGGTTTATTCGCTGCGCACCATTGGATAGTACGTCACCATACTTTAAAACCGGGTTCCCACCATTTTTTTCAGCATGACTTTTGATGAAAAACGGACTTTTGGGTTTTTCATGTTATGGATCAGTTGGGCTTAGATAAAAGCTGTTAAAACCCTTTAGCCCGCTTGGATTTTTGTAATACTTGGTTTATTCGCTGCGCACCATTGGATAGTACGTCACCATACTTTAAAACCGGTTCCCACCGTTTTTTTTCAGCATGACTTTTGATGAAAAACGGACTATTGGGTTTTTCATGTTATGGATCAGTTGGGCTTAGATAAAAGCTGTTAAAACCCTTTACCCCCGCTTGGATTTTTGTAATACTTGGTTTATTCGCTGCGCACCATTGGATAGTACGTCACCATACTTTAAAACCGGTTCCCACCATTTTTTTCAGCATGACTTTTGATGAAAAACGGACTTTTGGGTTTTTCATGTTATGGATCAGTTGGGCTTAGATAAAAGCTGTTAAAACCCTTTACCCCGCTTGGATTTTTTTAATACTTGGTTTATTCGCTGCGCACCATTGGGTAGTACGTCACCATACTTTAAAACCGGTTCCCACCATTTTTTTCAGCATGACTTTTGATGAAAAACGGACTTTTGGGTTTTTCATGTTATGGATCAGTTGGGCTTAGATAAAAGCTGTTAAAACCCTTTACCCCGCTTGGATTTTTGTAATACTTGGTTTATTCGCTGCGCACCATTGGATAGTACGTCACCATACTTTAAAACCGGTTCCCACCATTTTTTTCAGCATGACTTTTGATGAAAAACGGACTTTTGGGTTTTTCATGTTATGGATCAGTTGGGCTTAGATAAAAGCTGTTAAAACCCTTTACCCCGCTTGGATTTTTGTAATACTTGGTTTATTCGCTGCGCACCATTGGATACTACGTCACCATACTTTAAAACCGGTTCCCACCATTTTTTTCAGCATGACTTTTGATGAAAAACGGACTTTTGGGTTTTTCATGTTATGGATCAGTTGGGCTTAGATAAAAGCTGTTAAAACCCTTTACCCCGCTTGGATTTTTGTAATACTTGGTTTATTCGCTGCGCACCATTGGATAGTACGTCACTATACTTTAAAACCGGTTCCCACCATTTTTTTCAGCATGACTTTTGATGAAAAACGGACTTTTGGGTTTTTCATGTTATGGATCAGTTTGGGCTTAGATAAAAGCTGTTAAAACCCTTTACACCCCTTGGGATTTTTGTAATACTTGGTTTATTCGCTGCGCACCATTGGATAGTACGTCACCATACTTTAAAACCGGTTCCCACCATTTTTTTCAGCATGACTTTTGATGAAAAACGGACTTTTGGGTTTTTCATGTTATGGATCAGTTGGGCTTAGATAAAAGCTGTTAAAACCCTTTAGCCCGCTTGGATTTTTGTAATACTTGGTTTATTCGCTGCGCACCATTGGATAGTACGTCACCATACTTTAAAACCGGTTCCCACCATTTTTTTCAGCATGACTTTTGATGAAAAACGGACTTTTGGGTTTTTTCATGTTATGGATCAGTTGGGCTTAGATAAAAGCTGTTAAAACCCTTTAGCCCGCTTGGATTTTTGTAATACTTGGTTTATTCGCTGCGCACCATTGGATAGTACGTCACCATACTTTAAAACCGGTTCCCACCATTTTTTTCAGCATGACTTTTGATGAAAAACGGACTTTTGGGTTTTTCATGTTATGGATCAGTTGGGCTTAGATAAAAGCTGTTAAAACCCTTTAGCCCGCTTGTATTTTTGTAATACTTGGTATATTCGCTGCGCACCATTGGATAGTACGTCACCATTTAAAACCGGTTCCCACCATTTTTTTTTCAGCATGACTTTTGATGAAAAACGGACTTTTGGGTTTTTCATGTTATGGATCAGTTGGGCTTAGATAAAAGCTGTTAAAACCCTTTAGCCCGCTTGGATTTTTGTAATACTTGGTTTATTCGCTGCGCACCATTGGATAGTACGTCACCATACTTTAAACCCGGTTCCCACCATTTTTTTCAGCATGACTTTTGATGAAAAACGGACTTTTGGGTTTTTCATGTTATGGATCAGTTGGGCTTAGATAAAAGCTGTTAAAACCCTTTAGCCTTCTTGGATTTTTGTAATACTTGGTTTATTCGCTGCGCACCATTGGATAGTACGTCACCATACTTTAAAACCGGTTCCCACCATTTTTTTCAGCATGACTTTTGATGAAAAACGGACTTTTGGGTTTTTCATGTTATGGATCAGTTGGGCTTAGATAAAAGCTGTTAAAACCCTTTAGCCCGCTTGGATTTTTGTAATACTTGGTTTATTCGCTGTGCACCATTGGATAGTACGTCACCATACTTTAAAACCGGTTCCCACCATTTTTTTCAGCATGACTTTTGATGAAAAACGGACTTTTGGGTTTTTCATGTTATGGATCAGTTGGGCTTAGATAAAAGCTGTTAAAACCCTTTAGCCCGCTTGGATTTTTGTAATACTTGGTTTATTCGCTGCGCACCATTGGATAGTACGTCACCATACTTTAAAACCGGTTCCCACCGTTTTTTTCAGCATGACTTTTGATGAAAAACGGACTATTGGGTTTTTCATGTTATGGATCAGTTGGGCTTAGATAAAAGCTGTTAAAACCCTTTACCCCGCTTGGATTTTTGTAATACTTGGTTTATTCGCTGCGCACCATTAGATAGTACGTCACCATACTTTAAAACCGGTTCCCACCATTTTTTTCAGCATGACTTTTGATGAAAAACGGACTTTTGGGTTTTTCATGTTATGGATCAGTTGGGCTTAGATAAAAGCTGTTAAAACCCTTTACCCCGCTTGGATTTTTGTAATACTTGGTTTATTCGCTGCGCACCATCGGATAGTACGTCACCATACTTTAAAACCGGTTCCCACCATTTTTTTCAGCATGACTTTTGATGAAAAACGGACTTTTGGGTTTTTCATGTTATGGATCAGTTTGGCTTAGATAAAAGCTGTTAAAACCCTTTACCCCGCTTGGATTTTTGTAATACTTGGTTTATTCGCTGCGCACCATTGGATAGTACGTCACCATACTTTAAAACCGGTTCCCACCATTTTTTTCAGCATGACTTTTGATGAAAAACGGACTTTTGGGTTTTTCATGTTATGGATCAGTTGGGCTTAGATAAAAGCTGTTAAAACCCTTTACCCCGCTTGGATTTTTGTAATACTTGGTTTATTCGCTGCGCACTATTGAATAGTACGTCACCATACTTTAAAACCGGTTCCCACCATTTTTTTCAGCATGAATTTTGATGAAAAACGGACTTTTGGGTTTTTCATGTTATGGATCAGTTGGGCTTAGATAAAAGCTGTTAAAACCCTTTACCCCGCTTGGATTTTTGTAATACTTGGTTTATTCGCTGCGCACCATTGGATAGTACGTCACCATACTTTAAAACCGGTTCCCACCATTTTTTTCAGCATGACTTTTGATGAAAAACGGACTTTTGGGTTTTTCATGTTATGGATCAGTTGGGCTTAGATAAAAGCTGTTAAAACCCTTTACCCCGCTTGGATTTTTGTAATACTTGGTTTGTTCGCTGCGCACCATTGGATAGTACGTCACCATACTTTAAAACCGGTTCCCACCATTTTTTTCAGCATGACTTTTGATGAAAAACGGACTTTTGGGTTTTTCATGTTATGGATCAGTTGGGCTTAGATAAAAGCTGTTAAAACCCTTTACCCCGCTTGGATTTTTGTAATACTTGGTTTATTCGCTGCGCACCATTGGATAGTACGTCACCATGCTTTAAAACCGGTTCCCACCATTTTTTTCAGCATGACTTTTGATGAAAAACGGACTTTTGGGTTTTTCATGTTATGGATCAGTTGGACTTAGATAAAAGCTGTTAAAACCCTTTACCCCGCTTGGATTTTTGTAATACTTGGTTTATTCGCTGCGCACCATTGGATAGTACGTCACCATACTTTAAAACCGGTTCCCACCATTTTTTTCAGCATGACTTTTGATGAAAAACGGACTTTTGGGTTTTTCATGTTATGGATCAGTTGGGCTTAGATAAAAGCTGTTAAAACCCTTTACCCCGCTTGGATTTTTGTAATACTTGGTTTATTCGCTGCGCACCATTGGATAGTACGTCACCATACTTTAAAACCGGTTCCCACCATTTTTTTCAGCATGACTTTTGATGAAAAACGGACTTTTGGGTTTTTCATGTTATGGATCAGTTGGGCTTAGATAAAAGCTGTTAAAACCCTTTATCCCGCTTGGATTTTTGTAATACTTGATTTATTCGCTGCGCACCATTGGATAGTACGTCACCATACTTTAAAACCGGTTCCCACCATTTTTTTCAGCATGACTTTTGATGAAAAACGGACTTTTGGGTTTTTCATGTTATGGATCAGTTGGGCTTAGATAAAAGCTGTTAAAACCCTTTACCCCGCTTGGATTTTTGTAATACTTGGTTTATTCGCTGAGCACCATTGGATAGTACGTCACCATACTTTAAAACCGGTTCCCACCATTTTTTTCAGGATGACTTTTGATGAAAAACGGACTTTTGGATTTTTCATGTTATGGATCAGTTGGGCTTAGATAAAAGCTGTTAAAACCCTTTACCCCGCTTGGATTTTTGTAATACTTGGTTTATTCGCTGCGCACCATTGGATAGTACGTCACCATACTTTAAAACCGGTTCCCACCATTTTTTTCAGCATGACTTTTGATGAAAAACGGACTTTTGGGTTTTTCATGTTATGGATCAGTTGGGCTTAGATAAAAGCTGTTAAAACCCTTTACCCCGCTTGGATTTTTGTAATACTTGGTTTATTCGCTGCGCACCATTGGATAGTACGTCACCATACTTTAAAACCGGTTCCCACCATTTTTTTCAGCATGACTTTTGATGAAAAACGGACTTTTGGGTTTTTCATGTTATGGATCAGTTGGGCTTAGATAAAAGCTGTTAAAACCCTTTACCCCGCTTGGATTTTTGTAATACTTGGTTTATTCGCTGCGCACCATTGGATAGTACGTCACCATACTTTAAAACCGGTTCCCACCATTTTTTTCAGCATGACTTTTGATGAAAAACGGACTTTTCAGTTTTTCATGTTATGGATCAGTTTGGCTTAGATAAAAGCTGTTAAAACCCTTTAGCCCGCTTGGATTTTTGTAATACTTGGTTTATTCGCGGCGCACCATTGGATAGTACGTCGCCATACTTTAAAACCGGTTCCCACCATTTTTTTCAGCATGACTTTTGATGAAAAACGGACTTTTGGGTTTTTCATGTTATGGATCAGTTTTCGCTTAGATAAAAGCTGTTAAAACCCTTTACCCCGCTTGGATTTTTGTAATACTTGGTTTATTCGCTGCGCTGCATTGGATAGTACGTCACCATACTTTAAAACCGGCTCCCACCATTTTTTTCAGCATGACTTTTGATGAAAAACGGACTTTTGGGTTTTTCATGTTATGGATCAGTTGGGCTTAGATAAAAGCTGTTAAAACCCTTTACCCCGCTTGGATTTTTGTAATACTTGGTTTATTCGCTGCGCACCATTGGATAGTACGTCACCATACTTTAAAACCGGTTCCCACCATTTTTTTCAGCATGACTTTTGATGAAAAACGGACTTTTGGGTTTTTCATGTTATGGATCAGTTGGGCTTAGATAAAAGCTGTTAAAACCCTTTACCCCGCTTGGATTTTTGTAATACTTGGTTTTCATCGCTGCGCACCATTGGATAGTACGTCACCATACTTTAAAACCGGTTCCCACCATTTTTTTCAGCATGACTTTTGATGAAAAACTGACTTTTGGGTTTTTCATGTTATGGATCAGTTGGGCTTAGATAAAAGCTGTTAAAACCCTTTACCCCGCTTGGATTTTTGTAATACTTGGTTTATTCGCTGCGCACCATTGGATAGTACGTCACCATACTTTAAAACCGGTTCCCACCATTTTTTTCAGCATGACTTTTGATGAAAAACTGACTTTTGGGTTTTTCATGTTATGGATCAGTTGGGCTTAGATAAAAGCTGTTAAAACCCTTTACCCCGCTTGGATTTTTGTAATACTTGGTTTATTCGCTGCGCACCATTAGGTAGTACGTCACCATACTTTAAAACCGGTTCCCACCATTTTTTTCAGCATGACTTTTGATGAAAAACGGACTTTTGGGTTTTTCATGTTATGGATCAGTTGGGCTTAGATAAAAGCTGTTAAAACCCTTTACCCCGCTTGGATTTTTGTAATACTTGGTTTATTCGCTGCGCACCATTGGATAGTACGTCACCATACTTTAAAACCGGTTCCCACCATTTTTTTTAGCATGACTTTTGATGAAAAACGGACTTTTGGGTTTTTCATGTTATGGATCAGTTGGGCTTAGATAAAAGCTGTTAAAACCCTTTACCCCGCTTGGTTTATTCGCTGCGCACCATTGGATAGTACGTCACCATACTTTAAAACCGGTTCCCACCATTTTTTTCAGCATGACTTTTGATGAAAAACGGACTTTTGGGTTTTTCATGTTATGAATCAGTTGGGCTTAGATAAAAGCTGTTAAAACCCTTTACCCCGCT
This sequence comes from Unio pictorum, assembly GCA_030141615.1. Taxonomy (NCBI): domain Eukaryota; kingdom Metazoa; phylum Mollusca; class Bivalvia; order Unionida; family Unionidae; genus Unio; species Unio pictorum. The sequence goes on along the minus strand of JARLTB010000080.1, from coordinate 7,476,236 downwards.
TGGATTTTTGTAATACTTGGTTTATTCGCTGCGCACCATTGAATAGTACGTCACCATAGTTTAAAACCGGTTCCCACCATTTTTTTCAGCATGACTTTTGATGAAAAACGGACTTTTGGGTTTTTCATGTTATGGATCAGTTGGGCTTAGATAAAAGCTGTTAAAACCCTTTACCCCGCTTGGATTTTTGTAATACTTGGTTTATTCGCTGCGCACCATTGGATAGTACGTCACCATACTTTAAAACCGGTTCCCACCATTTTTTTCAGCATGACTTTTGATGAAAAACGGACTTTTGGGTTTTTCATGTTATGGATCAGTTGGGCTTAGATAAAAGCTGTTAAAACCCTTTACCCCGCTTGGATTTTTGTAATACTTGGTTTATTCGCTGCGCACCATTGGATAGTACGTCACCATACTTTAAAACCGGTTCCCACCATTTTTTTCAGCATGACTTTTGATGAAAAACGAACTTTTGGGTTTTTCATGTTATGGATCAGTTGGGCTTAGATAAAAGTTGTTAAAACCCTTTACCCCGCTTGGATTTATGTAATACTTGGTTTATCCGCTGCGCACCATTGGATAGTACGTCACCATACTTTAAAACCGGTTCCCACCATTTTTTTCAGCATGACTTTTGATGAAAAACGGACTTTTGGGTTTTTCATGTTATGGATCAGTTGGGCTTAGATAAAAGCTGTTAAAACCCTTTACCCCGCTTGGATTTTTGTAATACTTGGTTTATTCGCTGCGCACCATTGGATAGTACGTCACCATACTTTAAAACCGGTTCCCACCATTTTTTTCAGCATGACTTTTGATGAAAAACGGACTTTTGGGTTTTTCATGTTATGGATCAGTTGGGCTTAGATAAAAGCTGTTAAAACCCTTTACCCCGCTTGGATTTTTGTAATACTTGGTTTATTCGCTGCGCACCATTGGATAGTACGTCACCATACTTTAAAACCGGTTCCCACCATTTTTTTCAGCATGACTTTTGATGAAAAACGGACTTTTGGGTTTTTCATGTTATGAATCAGTTGGGCTTAGATAAAAGCTGTTAAAACCCTTTACCCCGCTTGGATTTTTGTAATACTTGGTTTATTCGCTGCGCACCATTGGATAGTACGTCACCATACTTTAAAACCGGTTCCCACCATTTTTTTCAGCATGACTTTTGATGAAAAACGGACTTTTGGGTTTTTCATGTTATGGATCAGTTGGGCTTAGATAAAAGCTGTTAAAACCCTTTACCCCGCTTGGATTTTTGTAATACTTGGTTTATTCGCTGCGCACCATTGGATAGTACGTCACCATACTTTAAAACCGGTTCCCACCATTTTTTTCAGCATGACTTTTGATGAAAAACGGACTTTTGGGTTTTTCATGTTATGGATCAGTTGGGCTTAGATAAAAGCTGTTAAAACCCTTTACCCCGCTTGGATTTTTGTAATACTTGGTTTATTCGCTGCGCACCATTGGATAGTACGTCACCATACTTTAAAACCGGTTCCCACCATTTTTTTCAGCATGACTTTTGATGAAAAACGGACTTTTGGGTTTTTCATGTTATGGATCAGATGGGCTTAGATAAAAGCTGTTAAAACCCTTTACCCCGCTTGGATTTTTGTAATACTTGGTTTATTCGCTGCGCACCATTGGATAGTACGTCACCATACTTTAAAACCGGTTCCCACCATTTTTTTCAGCATGACTTTTGATGAAAAACGGACTTTTGGGTTTTTCATGTTATGGATCAGTTGGGCTTAGATAAAAGCTGTTAAAACCCTTTACCCCGCTTGGATTTTTGTAATACTTGGTTTATTCGCTGCGCACCATTGGATAGTACGTCACCATACTTTAAAACCGGTTCCCACCATTTTTTTCAGCATGACTTTTGATGAAAAACGGACTTTTGGGTTTTTCATGTTATGGATCAGTTGTGCTTAGATAAAAGCTGTTAAAACCCTTTACCCCGCTTGGATTTTTGTAATACTTGGTTTATTCGCTGCGCACCATTGGATAGTACGTCACCATACTTTAAAACCGGTTCCCACCATTTTTTTCAGCATGACTTTTGATGAAAAACGGACTTTTGGGTTTTTCATGTTATGAATCAGTTGGGCTTAGATAAAAGCTGTTAAAACCCTTTACCCCGCTTGGATTTTTGTAATACTTGGTTTATTCGCTGCGCACCATTGGATAGTACGTCACCATACTTTAAAACCGGTTCCCACCATTTTTTTCAGCATGACTTTTGATGAAAAACGGACTTTTGGGTTTTTCATGTTATGGATCAGTTGGGCTTAGATAAAAGCTGTTAAAACCCTTTACCCCGCTTGGATTTTTGTAATACTTGGTTTATTCGCTGCGCACCATTGGATAGTACGTCACCATACTTTAAAACCGGTTTCCACCATTTTTTTCAGCATGACTTTTGATGAAAAACGGACTTTGGGGTTTTTCATGTTATGGATCAGTTGGGCTTAGATAAAAGCTGTTAAAACCCTTTACCCCGCTTGGATTTTTGTAATACTTGGTTTATTCGCTGCGCACCATTGGATAGTACGTCAGCATACTTTAAAACCGGTTCCCACCATTTTTTTCAGCATGACTTTTGATGAAAAACGGACTTTTGGGTTTTTCATGTTATGGATCAGTTGGGCTTAGATAAAAGCTGTTAAAACCCTTTACCCCTCTTGGATTTTTGTAATACTTGGTTTATTCGCTGCGCACCATTGGATAGTACGTCACCATACTTTAAAACCGGTTCCCACCATTTTTTTCAGCATGACTTTTGATGAAAAACGGACTTTTGGGTTTTTCATGTTATGGATCAGTTGGGCTTAGATAAAAGCTGTTAAAACCCTTTACCCAGCTTGGATTTTTGTAATACTTGGTTTATTCGCTGCACACCATTGGATAGTACGTCACCATACTTTAAAACCGGTTCCCACCATTTTTTTCAGCATGACTTTTGATGAAAAACGAACTTTTGGGTTTTTCATGTTATGGATCAGTTGGGCTTAGATAAAAGCTGTTAAAACCCTTTACCCCGCTTGGATTTTTGTAATACTTGGTTTATTCGCTGCGCACCATTGGATAGTACGTCACCATACTTTAAAACCGGTTCCCACCATTTTTTTCAGCATGACTTTTGATGAAAAACGGACTTTTGGGTTTTTCATGTTATGGATCAATTGGGCTTAGATAAAAGCTGTTAAAACCCTTTACCCCGCTTGGATTTTTGTAATACTTGGTTTATTCGCTGCGCACCATTGGATAGTACGTCACCATACTTTAAAACCGGTTCCCACCATTTTTTTCAGCATGACTTTTGATGAAAAACGGACTTTTGGGTTTTTCATGTTATGGATCAGTTGGGCTTAGATAAAAGCTGTTAAAACCCTTTACCCGGCTTGGATTTTTGTAATACTTGGTTTATTCGCTGCGCACCATTGGATAGTACGTCACCATACTTTAAAACCGGTTCCCACCATTTTTTGCAGCATGACTTTTGATGAAAAACGGACTTTTGGGTTTTTCATGTTATGGATCAGTTGGGCTTAGATAAAAGCTGTTAAAACCCTTTATCCCGCTTGGATTTTTGTAATACTTGGTTTATTCGCTGCGCACCATTGGATAGTACGTCACCATACTTTAAAACCGGTTCCCACCATTTTTTTCAGCATGACTTTTGATGAAAAACGGACTTTTGGGTTTTTCATGTTATGGATCAGTTGGGCTTAGATAAAAGCTGTTAAAACCCTTTACCCCGCTTGGATTTTTGTAATACTTGGTTTATTCGCTGCGCACCATTAGATAGTACGTCACAATACTTTAAAACCGGTTCCCACCATTTTTTTCAGCATGACTTTTGATGAAAAACGGACTTTTGGGTTTTTCATGTTATGGATCAGTTGGGCTTAGATAAAAGCTGTTAAAACCCTTTACCCCGCTTGGATTTTTGTAATACTTGGTTTATTCGCTGCGCACCATTGGATAGTACGTCACCATACTTTAAAACCAGTTCCCACCATTTTTTTCAGCATGACTTTTGATGAGAAAACGGACTTTTGGGTTTTTCATGTTATGGATCAGTTGGGCTTAGATAAAAGCTGTTAAAACCCTTTACCCCGCTTGGATTTTTGTAATACTTGGTTTATTCGCTGCGCACCATTGGATAGTACGTCACCATACTTTAAAACCGGTTCCCACCATTTTTTTCAGCATGACTTTTGATGAAAAACGGACTTTTGGGTTTTTCATGTTATGGATCAGTTGGGCTTAGATAAAAGCTGTTAAAACCCTTTACCCCGCTTGGATTTTTGTAATACTTGGTTTATTCGCTGCGCACCATTAGATAGTACGTCACCATACTTTAAAACCGGTTCCCACCATTTTTTTCAGCATGACTTTTGATGAAAAACGGACTTTTGGGTTTTTCATGTTATGGATCAGTTGGGCTTAGATAAAAGCTGTTAAAACCCTTTAGCCCGCTTGGATTTTTGTAATACTTGGTTTATTCGCTGCGCACCATTGGATAGTACGTCACCATACTTTAAAACCGGTTCCCACCATTTTTTTCAGCATGACTTTTGATGAAAAACGGACTTTTGGGTTTTTCATGTTATGGATCAGTTGGGCTTAGATAAAAGCTGTTAAAACCCTTTACCCCGCTTGGATTTTTGTAATACTTGGTTTATTCGCTGCGCACCATTGGATAGTACGTCACCATACTTTAAAACCGGTTCCCACCATTTTTTTCAGCATGACTTTTGATGAAAAACGGACTTTTGGGTTTTTCATGTTATGGATCAGTTGGGCTTAGATAAAAGCTGTTAACACCCTTTACCCCGCTTGGATTTTTCTAATACTTGGTTTATTCGCTGCGCACCATTGGATAGTACGTCACCATACTTTAAAACCGGTTCCCACCATTTTTTTCAGCATGACTTTTGATGAAAAACGGACTTTTGGGTTTTTCATGTTATGGATCAGTTGGGCTTAGATAAAAGCTGTTAAAACCCTTTACCCCGCTTGGATTTTTGTAATACTTGGTTTATTCGCTGCGCACCATTGGATAGTACGTCACCATACTTTAGAACCGGTTCCCACCATTTTTTTCAGCATGACTTTTGATGAAAAACGGACTTTTGGGTTTTTTATGTTATGGATCAGTTGGGCTTAGGTATATATATATTGTGTGAAGTGTAAAACGCGTACTGGCACAGATGATGTGACGACGGTTACAACTAAAAATAACCGATCAGCGCTTTCTGGTAAATGCGTGCAATGTGGTACAAAGAAATTTAGATTTGCGTCTATGAGATCTGATTTTAAAAAAAACGAGGATTTGATATCGCAACCAAATTGGCAAAGCTCCCTGGAACCCCATAGGCAAAGTACCCCGGAGAAAAGCACCTTCCAGGATATAGCTACTGTTGACCGGGAACCAGACTTGATATCAGACTCAATGATCAAAATCAGCCCCGACCCGGTGAAGTACCAATAAACGCCATTGATAAGGCCTGTCACCTTCATGATGTTGCTTATAAAAGCAGCAATCTGCAACACAGACATCTCGCGGATGTGAAATTAATTCATGCGTTAAATGCTATTCCTGATAAATCCTTCAAAGAAAAATTGGCTTCATTTTTGATAAAATCGGCTATGAAAAGTAAATTGATGTTAGGTGCTGGTAATTAATAATATGGAATCAATTTATTATTCCCCAAGAGGATACTGGAGGGGTAAATCAGCAGTCCATAAACTCGCTAGTGCTGCAAAAGTGAAAAAAACCACTGCGGCTAACTGGTTATCCAAACAAGCACTATGGCAAATTTATCTACCACCGCCTAAACAAATTCAATTCTCGCATTTTGATGTGACCGCTCCTAATGAAGTTCATCAGGCTGATATATTATTTTTACCTCATGATCGTGGTTACAAATATGCGCTAACCGTAGTTGATATTGCAAGTCGATACAAAGAAGCAGAACCGTTAAAAACAAAATCAGCCACTGAAGTCGCTTCTGCATTTGAGAGGATTTATCGACGAGGTCCTCTGCACTGGCCAAATCTATTGCAGGTTGATCCTGGCAAGGAATTTCAGGGTGCAGTGTTATCTACAATGAAATATCATAATGTCACCATACGACGAAGGCATACTGCGCTACATCGCGATCAGGCCATTGTCGAACGATTTAATCGGACGATTGCTGAGCGGTTATTTGGATATCAATACGCAAAAGAATTCATTCAAGAAAAGCGATCCCGTGAATGGGTTAAAAGATTACCATCTGTGATTACTGCACTGAATAACGAGATTACTAGAACAATCAACATGAAACCTATCAACGCGATTAAAAAGAAGTCAATACCTGAAAAACCACAAAAAGATTTCAAAGAACCAATTCTTGGTAGTAATGTCATTGTGAGGTACTTATACGAACCAGGAGAGCTTGAAGGGGGTAGAAAAAGGGCTACTGATCCTATTTAGAGTGTTACCGCGCATAAAATATCCGGCATAACACGATCAACTGGTAGACCAGCAATCTATAAACTGGATTCAACTGCCCCTCAGCGGGGTTTTACTCGACAACAACTACAGGTAATTCCCGAGGATACTCAATTGCCACCGCATGGTCTTAACTAGCACCGTTGCGTCTATTGCACTCAAGACAAGTCAACATCACATTATTTCTGACATGACCGAGACTGTTATTTTTTCTGTCTACGGTGAATTGGCGAGGATCTTTATCCGAATACTGCCAACGCATTATACAATTGCAACTCGCGCAGTGATTATTCTGTTGTTTCTTCAGCGTAATTATTAATTCAGCATCAATATCAAATTCTCGTTGTTTTTTTTTTGTCCTGTTGTTTGTAACCGGAGAGTTTTTTATTAATGATGCTAACATCAATATCATTTATTGTGGTGTCATTATCATCGAGGATAATTCTTCGAAGTTGATTTATTTTTGGTACTCTGGATACTGCGAGATAGACTAAATTCGACCATTCGATGTGATTATCCACCATCCAAACAATTGTATCCGATATAGTCAATCCCTGTGAAGAGTGTATTGTTGCTGCGTATCCTAGTGTCCACGGGGATTTATTAGCACGCAATGCATCTTCAACGACATTGATATCAACCAGCACAATATCATTTAATACGAGAATTTGTTTTTCATTCTGTCCTGGAATATCAACTTCAATGTTCTGTTTTTGTGTATCCGATGGCCTATAACAAAGGGGTACTGGAAGCGTTGCAAATTTTTCTTTATGCAATTCAAATAACTTCATCTGAAGTGTGTCCCTGACTATTTTTCTACTTGCAATTATCAAATCATTTGGTCTCCATGTTTCCCAGAAATCATTCATTGGAGTTTCTGAAATCACTTCACGCGCTATTTCGCACTGGATTCTATCCGGTTGTAATCTAATTAGTTTCTTAAATTCTCGTAATCGTTCATCAAGTGATCTATAATCAGTGGTAATTTCTTCATAGTAGTCTACAAAACCCCTTAGCCATTCATGTGGAGATGCACCGACAAATGGTGGTGGTTGGCCGTGATCACCGCACATGACGACTTTTGTGTTTTTGTTTAACAACCACTCGAGAAATATTTGTAATACATCTAATGACACTGTGCATATTTCATCCCAGATTATGATTTCAGGAATGAATTTATCACCCATACGCTCAGGAGTCCATTTGTCACCCTTCCATCGAAAGAAACTATGGTAAGTACAAGCATTTACCCCTCGCTGTATCATCTCTCTGGCGAGTCTGTGAGTCGGTGTTAGCACAATCATGGTTGACTGACGAAATAATTCAATTGCACGAGTTGTCTTTCCTGACCCACCACAACCGTTTAAATAAACTGTCTTGTATCTACATACTGGATCAGATACCGGTGGTGCATTAGAAAATTCTGATTGAATTTCAATACGGTTACAACAAAGATATTTATCATCCATGGCAACGTCTGCGGATTCACAATACTCATGTAGCATCTCCTTTTTAAATCGCCAACGCCCCCAATTTTCTTCGGGATCTGTGAATTTAGCTACAGCTGATTTGTACTTATTGTGTATATACATCGAATCAGTGGCCACTCTAACCGCGGTATTAGGAAATCTATTTATCATCGAAAATAGATTAATAGAAGCATAGGCTAGCATTGAACTTCTCAAATGTGTATACTGGGAATTATATCCATCACAGTAGGTAACAACCGTACCTAATTTCTCACCATTGGATAGAAAAGCATCCTTACGGGATACAAGTTTTCCCCGTTTCATTAAATCCGCTACAATAAAATCGTATTCAGCGACATCTATGATTAACCGCGAAGAGTATTTTGCGTTATCGTATCGTCCACCCTGGGTAAATTTACCGATTATTCTTCGTGCGAGATCTTTTGCTTGTTCTTTTTTAATTTCAAATAACTTCTTAGACCGATTCATGATTTGTTCTTCATTGAAATCAGGGAATTGTTTTCGCTGTTCGCTGATTATTCTATCTAGATCGGGTTGTGGTAGCCAAACTTCTTTCTGAGCTCGATAGCATATAATAGCCTCGGAAATAATCAACGATATTAACATACCACAATCAATCATATATCTCATTAGCACTATTGGCATCCAGGCCTTTTCAGATAGGTGTTTACCGAGCCAAACATAACTACACGGATGTAACCCTGTAGCGAGTTCAAATGATATCACACGAGCGAATCCGGTTAAATCAAAATCAGGCAATGGTCCATTAATCGCAACACGAGTCATTTCATGTGTGGGGTGTCCAAATCGTTTGAAGTACTCAGCGCATTCCCCATATCCGAGAAAACTTCCGGGGTAACACGCGGATATATCAATTGAAATCATACCATCACGTGAGTATTTCGTATTCCACAGTCCTCCATGACCAAATTTGACGCAACTCAATTTAACATCCTCGAGAAAATCACTTCGTGTTGGACGCCATGAGTTTTTTTCTCTTGCGAAGTGAGCTACCACTGATGGAATAGTAAAACTATCCGTGAGTAGTTTTTCATGGAAACTTTCCGGTGAAAAATCACTAGCGATTTTTCTCATTCTATTATCTAATTCTTCAACGCGATATAATTCACCATTTGGTTTTACAAATTGATCAAATCCTATTTCGGGATCTTCATCACTTCTAAGTAACCACACTGACACAGGATCATCTTTACACAACGCATGAATAGCATCAAATAATCTTTCTTCATAGAAAACATCCCTGACGAACTCCTTAGGGATATATTTCACGGTTCGTTCTCGTGGAAATACTGTTACCGCAGGTGTCCACGCGTGTTTGTTATGATCAATAATCTGTATTGGAGCTCCTCGCGATTGATATTTCGGTTCGTATAATACTTCTCCGGTTATTGTTGTTACTGATATTGGGAATTTTAATGATGCTTCTAATTTAGCTATATCAGAAATCTTTGCACCATGCTGTTTCACTGTCAGTTCCCACTCGGTTATTTTCCTACGTCGCAGATCAGTTAGTTTATTTCCTCGGGATGCATTTATGAAGTGTTCTATTATTCGTTCTGCTACACAATTCAGTGAACTAGAATACTTCATAGGAGCTAGTTTTGCGACATCGGGTTTATCATTTAACGGATATATCCCATAAACCATTGCTGTTACGGGATAAGATCTTTCGTAGTATGGTTTGTCAATGCCGGTTAGAATTCCTGGTTTGGAATCTCTACTCACAATGACAGCTTTTTTATTCTTGAGAATTGGTTCAAATTTATCCCTAATAATCCATTTGCCATCGACTTCGATAATGAATTTGATTCGGAAAAAATACCGTTTTTCCCCAACACGTGAAATTATCACTGCTGCTTTTCATCATTCATGGTAGCGTCAACAACACCATCAATTCGAAATGTTGACCAACAATAAGATGCTCCATCACGCTTGAATTCATTGAAACAATCTCTGATTTTACTAATCATGGCTTTATCAAGAATTGTATTCTTTGGTGTATTAGAAACTATATCGAGATTGAATTGAGCATCTTTCCAGGATAATTTCTTGGACGTTTTTTTTGGCTTATCGAGATTAAATCTAGGATTGATTTTGTTACGTTTTTTTGGTTTATCGAGATTAAATTTAGGATTGATTTTTAATAATCTCTTAAACTCTTTCATGTTTCCGTCTCTTGGACGTTTGTTACGTTTTTTTGGTTTATCGAGATTAAATTTAGGATTGATTTTTAATAATCTCTTAAACTCTTTCATGTTTCCGTCTCTTGGACGTTTGTTACGTTTTTTTGGTTTATCGAGATTAAATTTAGGATTGATTTTTAATAATCTCTTAAACTCTTTCATGTTTCCGTCTCTTGGACGTTTTTTGGGTCTATCGAGATTAAATCTAGGATTGATTTTCAATAATCTCTTAAACTCCTTATCAGCATTGAATTCAGCATTTTTCGAAGTCAATCTCTTGAACTCTTTCATGCTATACTAAAAACAAGTGTCTAAATGAAAGATTTATGTATAATGAATCCCTGCAAATGGATCAGTCATTGAATTAGACAAATAGTATAGTATACGAATGACCCAAGAATTCAGACAGCACCCTGTGAGTACAAATTATGAAGCATCCAGTGATGGTGTTGTAAGAAACCGTAGACTGAAGAACCCAGTTGGGAGGGATAATGGTATGGGGTATTTGATGTTTACTGTTGGAAAGAAGAAATATTACAATCATCGTTTCGTATTTGAATGTTTCCGTGGATTGATCAAAGATGGTTTTGTTATTGATCACATTGATTCTAATCCGAAGAACAATTCCTTATCAAATCTTCAAGCAATCACACAGAGTGAGAATTCCAAACGAGGAAGGACTGGCACTTGTTCAAAAAAAACGAAACCAGTAAAATCTTTGAATACAATAACTAACGAAGAAAAGTATTTAAATAAATATATGAAGCCGGCAAGTATTTCAATATTTGTAGACCCTCAGTACGATATGTTGCAGAGGGGGTTTGTCGATCGGCTATTTCAAAAAGGACTGGACAGAAAATTCGATTTAGTTACGTCTAATGCGTCATATTTTTCATTTAGAAATATATCATTATTATAGAATAATGAATTCTGAAAACATGAATAGCATTTTATCCGAGATTTCAAAATTGAAAAGTTGGGATATTGAACTATCAGATGGATTAAATCCTGATCAAATCATGTCTGATTTTCAGGATATAGAATACGGAGTTAACAACAATAAATATATGCTACCAAAGAAGTATGCGCTCATCAAAAGAATTCAGAATTCTATTCGGGACTCTCTCGCATTTTCCAGTGACGTAAGTGTGTTCGCTCCGTTGTATACTATCGCAGAACGAATACGAAAAGAATTGGGGTACGAATACGAATTGAAAAGGGAGGTTAATTCTAAAATTAGAAACCTACGGGCGTTAATTCAAGAAAATGAACAATTTTGATTGCCCGACCATTTATCATTATTTGATTGACCGACCATTTATCATTATTTGATTGCCCGACCATTAATCATTTTTTTTAGCCGACCCTCAAGAGATGTCAAAAATCGATGGATTGATCAAATAGAAAAGTGGCGAAACTATCAGTATTAATTATTTTTATATACAATTTTGATAATTTCGCCATCAATGATAGAGCCGTTAAAACACTTCCATGACCGTATCAAAAATCATCCGACATGTCAAAAAAGTGAGGAAACTGTCAGTATTATTTATTTTATATACAATTATGACACTTTCCTCATCATTGATAGAAGCTGTTAAAACACTTCCATGACCATCCGATGGTGTTAGGTCGGGATTGAAAAATTGTTTTACAATTGAAAAATTATTTCTGATTTCAAATAATGGTCAATGAAGCATTAACAACCCGATTGGCTCGTGAACGATTAGATGCAATCAGGAGATTTGTACCAATTCGTGACTGTACGGAATAAACTGCAACAACGACAGAGTCTTCAGACTGATTTTGCTGCGGGATCTGAAGAATTGTTTAAACCAGTAACAACAGCAACGAAGGGGATAGAGCGTGCTATACTGGGAGATGTTCCCGAGACGGGAAAATCTGTTATCGGTGAACTCGAAAAAATAGCAGCGAAAACTGAACAAACAGAACAGGCTGTACAAAAAATGGAATCAAAAAGAACAGTAGATGATTTACGCGTGAGATTTAACGAGGAAGGGTTAGCAGCAATTGATAAGACTGATTTAACAGAAATTCCTGCGCTTGTTGTTACGACTTATGAAAACAGAAAAAAAATGTTGAAACCAGAACATCATAAGTATGTTAGAAATATAACCCATTGGGCTGATATATTCTATAAAATCAAAACTGGAAAAAGTCAAAAAAAGACAGAGAGTGCATCATACATTGAATATATCAATAAGGTGGGTACAGTATATAATCAATACGAAGAGTTTAAACAACAACAAAAACCACCAAAATTGCAAAGGCGGCGACAGTAACCTGCAAAGAAAATATCTTTTTCACCTAAAAAACAACAACCTGCAAAGATATTTTTCTCGCCTGAAAAACAACAAATACCACGTGATGATGATGATTATGATCTTCTTGGTTATTTACAACCCATGGATGAAGAAGAAAAAATGGATGAAGCAACTGGTTATAGCGGAAGTGGATTAAGAGATTTCAGTGTTTCATGTCCTGATAGTGTTCTCAGTGATATATCACGGTTAGAGGTTCTCATCGGAGGGTTCCGAGCTGGAAATAACTCTCCAGAAATAATTAATGAAGCAGCTGATATCTGTAGACGATTATTTCAGGGTGGTATCATGGATATCAGCACATATCGAGATTTCATTGGCGAGTTAGTGGAAAATGGGTATCAGAGTGATTAATCACCGAGACTGAATTGAAAAGTCAATTGAAAAATTGTTTCTGATTTCAAATAATGATCATACACTACAATCATGATAAACCAAACCCCGTCTACGTAGTTAATTCACGGTTTCCAGTTTATAGAGCATACTACGGAGATGGTTTAGGTAATACCATTTTAGGGTTATTTGCGAGAATGGCTCCAAAAGTGATGCCGTTGGCTAAACAACTAGGAATGAAAGCCATTGATGTTATTCGTGATAAGGGTATTAGTGCTGTTGGAGATCTTGCGGGGAAAGCGTTTTCAACTGCGAAGAATAAAATAACATCATTAGTGAAATCACGGATGAAATCCAAAGGATTTTCAAAACCGTTACCCTCTACAGCGGAAATGCCTGCAAGTGTTAGTAGAATTATAAATAACGCAGTAGACGAAAAATTAGCGTCGATGGCTTTAACCCCCGACCAAAGCAATATTGCAAATATGATAGCAGGAAGTGGCTTTAAAAAACTACGTCGATGAAATGGAAAATCGCGATTTAGACTCTGTTAAATAGAATAAAATGTTCAAAAGGTCACCTGATCCAGCGTTTGATATAGATGCCCCAGTTCGCAAGGATGATTCTGTACGCGATTATCAATATTACGCCTATCATGCCATAGACTCAAATAGTCGAGCAAGAATTGATCTTCAAGTCCATGATACCAGTAAATACTTTTTACCCTGTGAAGCGTTTATCGAAATCGAAGGAGAGATTATACGAACAAATGATACAGAGTATCCAGCTGGTACTCAAGTCGGTTTTGTCAATAATGGTATCATGGCGTTATTTGAGAGTGCTAGATATCTCATTGATGGAAAAGAAATTGAGTCCATAGATCGTGATGTTGATGTGGCTACAACAATAATCGGGTTAGCGAGATATTCCGATGATTATACAAGATCAGCAGGACCCTCTATGATGTTTGCAAAAGATGCTACAAATACCGCTGGAGGAAAACAATTTGTTGTAAGACGACCAAAAAAACGTGATAATAATGATGCTGAGGTCGAGGATATGATTATAAACAACGATGCTAATTTCAATCTAGGAGCTGCAACACGAAACTCAATGTTGCAAGGAGCGCGTAAATCATTTTCATGCGCGATTCCACTGCATCACATATTTGGATTCTGTAGAAACGTCCGAAAAGTTATCTACGGGGCGAAGCATACAGTATCGCTTGTACGAAAGGGTGATGATAACCACGCAATTTGGAGGATTCCAGCAGATGCTGAAAATCCCAATGCTGATGCCGGTAAAGTCAATTTAACAAAAATATCATTGTGGATGCCAGTGTTGACTCCAGCAATCACCGCAGAAGAACGATTACTGTCATTTATGGACCAAGGAGGAAAGTCGTTGTTAAGTAGGTTATCAGTGAGTACAGATGTGAAACAATCAAATGTTAATAATGTGTTTACGTGGAACCTAGCATCAAAACAGGGCACTGCTGCACCACGTCATATATTTATTGCGTTACAGGATACCACACGAGTTGGCGATCAACGTTTCAGTCATATGATATTTGATCAATTAGGTGTGAAAGACGTCTCACTGAGAATAAACGGCCAGCAGGAACCATCCGAGGATATACAACTTAATTACACAGAAAATCATATTGCACGAGTTTATCATCGTCTGTTGTCATTTATGGCACGCGACCAAAATGTGGATACTGGTTTGCAAATATCACAATACGACTTTAAAAATCTATATCCGATCTATTACTTCTCACTGGAACATCTCGATTTGATGAGACAATCTGTTGTTGATATACATTTTAGAGCTAATGTGCTTCGTGGTGCTATTGCTGATTATAGAGCGGTTGCTGTCATTCTCAGTGATAAATCAATGTTACTTGAAGGTGTTGGTGGAAGAATGAGAGTGGTAGATGCACCAGTGGAAAATATGTAAACGATTTTTCCATTAGAATCAATCAATTATGTATAATGTCATATAGTGTTATTAGTGTTGCGTTAACTACTGGCCAAATCAAAAAATTGCAATCAGAATCGGCTAAGCGATGTGGAACCACAATCACGTTGAAACCCAACCAAATGACTGGTGGTGCAAATAAATTATCACTGACAACTCGTCAAATAAAACATTTCAATGATGCACTTGCAGCCAAAAAAGGTGTTCAGATTACTCTTTCTGCGGCTGCTATCAAAAATATGATTAAAACAGGCGGTATATTTCCATTGTTAGCTGCAATACCAGCATTGATTGCAGCAGCAGCCCCAGCGCTGGCTAAAGCAGCGGCGTTAGGAGCCGTTGGTACTGCAGCAGGAATGGCACTAAAGAAGGCAACTGGCAAAGGATATAAAGAAAAGGGACGATCCGTTCACGGATTGGGTCTAAGACTACCAGGAACCCCGTATTCGTGGTACAGCGGAAAGGGTCTAAGACTACCAGGAACGATTTATTAATTGAGGAACCTATGGTTCCCAAATCTTCGATGGTTCCCATGTCCAATTTTGATTTAATGGATGCTGCTAAAAAACTAGCGATTAAAAACTTCAGAGGTGTCTTTATGAAAGATCAATTACCACATCAACCAAACAGCGTTGAAACCGGAATCATTAATTTAGATAACAGCACCGGACCTGGAACTCACTGGGTTGCATACGCTATTGATCCACGTGGGATTGTTTATTTCGATTCATATGGATTAGCCCCACCAAAAGAGTTTATGCGTTATATAAAAACCCTTCCAATGAAGACTTGGTATTCTACGCTACCAACACAACAAATGAATGATCCACCAATATGTGGCAGCGAAGTATTAAATGTCCTTGACGCTATTTCTAACTCCTTGAGTAACCCAAGCGGAAAACCACCACATGTTGTCGTTAATGAATACACTAGTAATCGCTGGAAATCGAAACGATTTTAGAGAGAGAAAGAGTTTTACAATAACATGATTGATATTTGGGGGAGATCTTTGAAACCCAAACCCGATGGCACTGCACCCCCTGATTCTATCAAGGATATAAAAAAAATAATTGAAGATGAAATCGCTGAGACGTTGAATTTAGCAAGTGTTGATCCTAATGAAATAGTTGTATTTCAAGACAAACAGGGTAAATTGAAATCCAGTGATGTGTCATTGAATGATATTTTAATACGGCAGCGCGACGCCGCTGAAAACTCTATTGCGCTGTATTCCAACGACGGACGACTTAAAGCCAGTAATATATCCGCGGATGACATTTTAAAACGGCAGCAAGACGCCACTGAAAACTCTATTGCGTTGTATTCCAGCGACGGACGACTTAAAGCCAGTAATATATCCGCGGATGACATTTTAAAACGGCAGCAAGACGCCACTGAAAACTCTATTGCGTTGTATTCCAGCGACGGACGACTTAAAGCCAGTAATATATCCGCGGATGACATTTTAAAACGGCAGCAAGACGCCACTGAAAACTCTATTGCGTTGTATTCCAGCGACGGACGACTTAAACCAGGTGCACTTGTGTCTACGATCACTGATAAGATTGCTACCCATGACAATGAGTTGGATAATTCTCTGTTAGAACTAGCAACACTTGAATCTAAAATTGAAGAAAACGGAAAACAGTTTTCAGTTTTTCGTAGAAACATCGTGGATAAATTTATTGGAACCCCGTTAGATAAAATTGAAATAAAACTCCCTGATATTAAAAAATCCATCGATGAGACGAAAAACTTCATCGAAGCCGTCAAAGGTGATTTTTCGAGGATGATAACAATCATTGAAAAAACAAAAATTCCTCATGAGAAAACCAATAACGTAGTATACACAATCCAACACGGATCATTTGCGTGGACACCTACAAACAACATTTTACATATCACTGCAACCGTTAAGGGTATTTATCGATTAACACTAGTAACACCATTAACTCAATTTAATATATCATCGTCGAGTTCATCCGGGGTTAATAATACGATTTCAACGATCATCGACAAGGATACAACTGAAAAGTTCACTATAACAGCTACTGATAAAAATTTGATTAGGGTTTCAGCAACCTGGTATGTGGAATTCGTAGCGGATTTAAGTAAATAACTAAATTGAAAGGATTTCACAATTGAAAACGCTAGCTTTTTTAAAATAACAATGATTTCATCAACTCAATGTCGCTATGATCAGGTCAGAGAATTTCAAAATAGACTCAAAACCCTCACTGAGGAGTATCAAATAAAAATAAAAAAATACCGACGAAGAATCACCGCAATTGATGTTATTGTGTACTCGGTGTCAAGCGTTCTCGCTGGCGCCGGAATAATACTTGCATCGGTTACAATGATTGCCCCGGTCGTAGTTCCAATTTGCATTTCTGCGGTGGCTACAATCGGGGGTATATCAACCGGGATAGCAAAAAAGATATCATCATGCAGCCAGAGTAAACTGCAGAATTACTTACTTCAATTTCATATTGCATCAACCGCATACTCGCAGTTATCCCTGATGATATCGTCGTCACTCGATAATACAATTATATCAGATAGTGAATTCTCAGCGATGGTCAGTATTTTTGATTCCGCGATATCGAAATTAGAGCGACAACATGAGTATAATAACAATGACAACACTGATGGAATCGGAAAACACGAACCCAAAAAAGAAAATGATCTCAATAATATCAACCATACCAGATTGTGAGTTCTCAATGATGGTCAGTATTTATGATTCCTCGATACCAAAATTAGAAATAAATCATGAGTATAATAACAATGACAACACCGCAGGAATTACTTCAACGAATAGTGGAGAACACGAACCCAGTACAAACAAGCATGATATCAATAACATCAACGAATCCTGAATTCAGTGTGAATTTCCCTAGCCCAGTCCCCGTGAAGGAGATAGCGCTAGCAAAACTACGAGTATACCACAGTTGGCCTAATATCAGATCAAAATCATTTGGTGGTCAACAACCGAATAATTCTTTAGTGTTTGCAAATAAGAATAAAGATGACGGAACTCCAGACTGGAACGTCGTTTCGATACCAACAGGGTCATACCAAATCGAACAAATCAATAATGAATTCGCGCGTAGAATAAAATCGATTACTGGAACAGAATCGAAAATCGCTATAACAGTTCATGAGCCGACGCTATCATCCGCAATTGAGATAAGCACAGAAGGATACGTCGTAGATATCTATCAGAGTTCTATTAGAACCGTATTAGGATGGCCTGAATTACCACCAGGGGGGAAAACCGTTGATTTACCAGAACCACAAAAAACTGATTATATCACCGACAGAATAAAACCTGATAATCCAATAAAGAGTTATAAAGAGCACAGGGTATCTACAGATTTTTTGAGTCTCGAATACCAACTAATTTGGACTGAGAAGCCAGGGGAAGGAATAAAGAAATATCATTTTGTTAACGAACCTGAAATCATTAAAAATTTCACAGCAATGAATAATGATTTATCGCTGTTGTTAATATCTCTTAAATCCGGCTCTCTCACCCGAGATGCATTTATCAGCGTCGTAGAAACATGCAACAAAATTATCGACGATATGGAAACATTTAACCTAAAAATTATTCAGGATATATTAGATGACGATAATCCCCTATCGAGAACAAGATTTGCAGAAAAATACAATTTTCCCGTCAAAGATATCCCGACATTCAAACTACCGGGATACAACGTACCGGAACTAAAAAAACTACTCAGTGACACCATCGATGTTGGTTTTAAAATAATTCATGATGCATGGAAAAAAACAACATCACAGGAAATAAAAATCCTCAAACATAATAATGATCCAGATGGTGGTGGCAGGCATATGATTGCGCTCAATTTAGTATGTGATGTTATCGAAGGAAGCTATCAAATTAATCTCGAACGATCAAATCAAGCTCAGCAAGGGTATATTCTGTATTCATTTGCACCAACAGCTCCTCCAGGATTTCTAATTATTGAGTCTCCGGTTAATCCTGTCTACATGCGGTGTCATAATGATTCATTAACCAGAATTAATTTCAAACTCACAGATCAGTCCAATAATCTAATTGATCTACAAGAAGAGGTGTTAGCGATTAGTCTGTTTGTGAAATCCTAAATTGCTTTGCAATTTCAAAGGATTTTCGTCCTAAGGACTTGATCAAATATTCGGTTGAAATCATTTATTATTTTTTGTTAACCCAGAACTGAAAGTTCTAGCAGCAGAGAGGGTGGATGACCACATCGTTACGACCAAAATCGTAAAATCTCCGTTTTGCAAAAATGGAGACTTATTTTTTGGTTAAATGAGATTTTGTTGGAAGTCTTATATTTTGCTTGAAAACGTAGTGTATAGGCCATTTTTTGCTCGAAAACGTTATCTGGAAGCCTTATTTTTGCTCGAAAACGTGGTCTGTTCACCCTCTCTGCTGCTTGGTTTATTCGCTGCGCACCATTGGATAGTACGTCACCATACTTTAAAACCGGTTCCCACCATTTTTTTCAGCATGACTTTTGATGAAAAACGGACTTTTGGGTTTTTCATGTTATGGATCAGTTGGGCTTAGATAAAAACTGTTAAAACCCTTTACCCCGCTTGGATTTTTGTAATACTTGGTTTATTCGCTGCGCACCATTAGATAGTACGTCACCATACTTTAAAACCGGTTCCCACCATTTTTTTCAGCATGACTTTTGATGAAAAACGGACTTTTGGGTTTTTCATGTTATGGATCAGTTGGGCTTAGATAAAAGCTGTTAAAACCCTTTACCCCGCTTGGATTTTTGTAATACTTGGTTTATTCGCTGCGCACCATTGGATAGTACGTCACCATACTTTAAAACCGGTTCCCACCATTTTTTTCAGCATGACTTTTGATGAAAAACGGACTTTTGGGTTTTTCATGTTATGGATCAGTTGGGCTTAGATAAAAGCTGTTAAAACCCTTTACCCGCTTGGATTTTTGTAATACTTGGTTTATTCGCTGCGCACCATTGGATAGTACGTCACCATACTTTAAAACCGGTTCCCACCATTTTTTTCAGCATGACTTTTGATGAAAAACGGACTTTTGGGTTTTTCATGTTATGGATCAGTTGGGCTTAGATAAAAGCTGTTAAAACCCTTTACCCCGCTTGGATTTTTGTAATACTTGGTTTATTCGCTGCGCACCATTGGATAGTACGTCACCATACTTTAAAACCGGTTCCCACCATTTTTCTCAGCATGACTTTTGATGAAAAACGGACTTTTTTGTTTTTCATGTTATGGATCAGTTGGGCTTAGATAAAAGCTGTTAAAACCCTTTACCCCCTTGGATTTTTGTAATACTTGGTTTATTCGCTGCGCACCATTGGATAGTACGTCACCATACTTTAAAACCGGTTCCCACCATTTTTTTCAGCATTACTTTTGATGAAAAACGGACTTTTGGGTTTTTCATGTTATGGATCAGTTGGGCTTAGATAAAAGCTGTTAAAACCCTTTACCCCGCTTGGATTTTTGTAATACTTGGTTTATTCGCTGCGCACCATTGGATAGTACGTCACCATACTTTAAAACCGGTTCCCACCATTTTTTTCAGCATGACTTTTGATCAAAAACGGACTTTTGGGTTTTTCATGTTATGGATCAGTTGGGCTTAGATAAAAGCTGTTAAAACCCTTTACCCCGCTTGGATTTTTGTAATACTTGGTTTATTCGCTGCGCACCATTGGATAGTACGTCACCATACTTTAAAACCGGTTCCCACCATTTTTTTCAGCATGATTTTTGATGAAAAACGGACTTTTGGGTTTTTCATGTTATGGATCAGTTGGGCTTAGATAAAAGCTGTTAAAACCCTTTACCCCGCTTGGATTTTTGTAATACTTGGTTTATTCGCTGCGCACCATTGAATAGTACGTCACCATACTTTAAAACCGGTTCCCACCATTTTTTTCAGCATGACTTTTGATGAAAAACGGACTTTTGGGTTTTTCATGTTATGGATCAGTTGGGCTTAGATAAAAGCTGTTAAAACCCTTTACCCCGCTTGGATTTTTGTAATACTTGGTTTATTCGCTGCGCACCATTGGATAGTACGTCACCATACTTTAAAACCGGTTCCCACCATTTTTTTCAGCATGACTTTTGATGAAAAACGGACTTTTGGGTTTTTCATGTTATGGATCAGTTGGGCTTAGATAAAAGCTGTTAAAACCCTTTACCCCGCTTGGATGTTTGTAATACTTGGTTTATTCGCTGCGCACCATTGGATAGTACGTCACCATACTTTACAACCGGTTCCCACCATTTTTTTCAGCATGACTTTTGATGAAAAACGGACTTTTGGGTTTTTCATGTTATGGATCAGTTGGGCTTAGATAAAAGCTGTTTAAACCCTTTACCCCGCTTGGATTTTTGTAATACTTGGTTTATTCGCTGCGCACCATTGGATAGTACGTCACCATACTTTAAAACCGGTTCCCACCATTTTTTTCAGCATGACTTTTGATGAAAAACGGACTTTTGGGTTTTTCATGTTATGGATCAGTTGGGCTTAGATAAAAGCTGTTAAAACCCTTTACCCCGCTTGGATTTTTGTAATACTTGGTTTATTCGCTGCGCACCATTGGATAGTACGTCACCATACTTTAAAACCGGTTCCCACCATTTTTTTCAGCATGACTTTTGATGAAAAACGGACTTTTGGGTTTTTCATGTTATGGATCAGTTGGGCTTAGATAAAAGCTGTTAAAACCCTTTACCCCGCTTGGATTTTTGTAATACTTGGTTTATTCGCTGCGCACCATTGGATAGTACGTCACCATACTTTAAAACCGGTTCCCACCATTTTTTTCAGCATGACTTTTGATGAAAAACGGACTTTTGGGTTTTTCATGTTATGGATCAGTTGGGCTTAGATAAAAGCTGTTAAAACCCTTTACCCCGCTTGGATTTTTGTAATACTTGGTTTATTCGCTGCGCACCATTGGATAGTACGTCACCATACTTTAAAACCGGTTCCCACCATTTTTTTCAGCATGACTTTTGATGAAAAACGGACTTTTGGGTTTTTCATGTTATGGATCAGTTGGGCTTAGATAAAAGCTGTTAAAACCCTTTACCCTGCTTGGATTTTTGTAATACTTGGTTTATTCGCTGCGCACCATTAGATAGTACGTCACCATACTTTAAAACCGGTTCCCACCATTTTTTTCAGCATGACTTTTGATGAAAAACGGACTTTTGGGTTTTTCATGTTATGGATCAGTTGGGCTTAGATAAAAGCTGTTAAAACCCTTTACCCCGCTTGGATTTTTGTAATACTTGGTTTATTCGCTGCGCACCATTGGATAGTACGTCACCATACTTTAAAACCGGTTCCCACCATTTTTTTCAGCATGACTTTTGATGAAAAACGGACTTTTGGGTTTTTCATGTTATGGATCACTTGGGCTTAGATAAAAGCTGTTAAAACCCTTTACCCCGCTTGGATTTTTGTAATACTTGGTTTATTCGCTGCGCACCATTGGATAGTACGTCACCATACTTTAAAACCGGTTCCCACCATTTTTTTCAGCATGACTTTTGATGAAAAACGGACTTTTGGGTTTTTCATGTTATGGATCAGTTGGGCTTAGATAAAAGCTGTTAAAACCCTTTACCCCGCTTGGATTTTTGTAATACTTGGTTTATTAGCTGCGCACCATTGGATAGTACGTCACCATACTTTAAAACCGGTTCCCACCATTTTTTTCAGCATGACTTTTGATGAAAAACGGACTTTTGGGTTTTTCATGTTATGGATCAGTTGGGCTTAGATAAAAGCTGTTAAAACCCTTTACCCCGCTTGGATTTTTGTAATACTTCGTTTATTCGCTGAGCACCATTGGATAGTACGTCACTATACTTTAAAACCGGTTCCCACCATTTTTTTCAGCATGACTTTTGATGAAAAACGGACTTTTGGGTTTTTCATGTTATGGATCAGTTGGGCTTAGATAAAAGCTGTTAAAACCCTTTACCCCGCTTGGATTTTTGTAATACTTGGTTTATTCGCTGCGCACCATTGGATAGTACGTCACCATACTTTAAAACCGGTTCCCACCATTTTTTTCAGCATGACTTTTGATGAAAAACGGACTTTTGGGTTTTTCATGTTATGGATCAGTTGGGCTTAGATAAAAGCTGTTAAAACCCTTTACCCCGCTTGGATTTTTGTAATACTTGGTTTATTCGCTGCGCACCATTGGATAGTACGTCACCATACTTTAAAACCGGTTCCCACCATTTTTTTCAGCATGACTTTTGATGAAAAACGGACTTTTGGGTTTTTCATGTTATGGATCAGTTGGGCTTAGATAAAAGCTGTTTAAACCCTTTACCCCGCTTGGATTTTTGTAATACTTGGTTTATTCGCTGCGCACCATTGGATAGTACGTCACCATACTTTAAAACCGGTTCCCACCATTTTTTTCAGCATGACTTTTGATGAAAAACGGACTTTTGGGTTTTTCATGTTATGGATCAGTTGGGCTTAGATAAAAGCTGTTAAAACCCTTTACCCCGCTTGGATTTTTGTAATACTTGGTTTATTCGCTGCGCACCATTGGATAGTACGTCACCATACCTTAAAACCGGTTCCCACCATTTTTTTCAGCATGACTTTTGATGAAAAACGGACTTTTGGGTTTTTCATGTTATGGATCAGTTGGGCTTAGATAAAAGCTGTTAAAACCCTTTACCCCGCTTGGATTTTTGTAATACTTGGTTTATTCGCTGCGCACCATTGGATAGTACGTCACCATACTTTAAAACCGGTTCCCACCATTTTTTTCAGCATGACTTTTGATGAAAAACGGACTTTTGGGTTTTTCATGTTATGGATCACTTGGGCTTAGATAAAAGCTGTTAAAACCCTTTACCCCGCTTGGATTTTTGTAATACTTGGTTTATTCGCTGCGCACCATTGGATAGTACGTCACCATACTTTAAAACCGGTTCCCACCATTTTTTTCAGCATGACTTTTGATGAAAAACGGACTTTTGGGTTTTTCATGTTATGGATCAGTTGGGCTTAGATAAAAGCTGTTAAAACCCTTTACCCCGCTTGGATTTTTGTAATACTTGGTTTATTAGCTGCGCACCATTGGATAGTACGTCACCATACTTTAAAACCGGTTCCCACCATTTTTTTCAGCATGACTTTTGATGAAAAACGGACTTTTGGGTTTTTCATGTTATGGATCAGTTGGGCTTAGATAAAAGCTGTTAAAACCCTTTACCCCGCTTGGATTTTTGTAATACTTGGTTTATTAGCTGAGCACCATTGGATAGTACGTCACTATACTTTAAAACCGGTTCCCACCATTTTTTTCAGCATGACTTTTGATGAAAAACGGACTTTTGGGTTTTTCATGTTATGGATCAGTTGGGCTTAGATAAAAGCTGTTAAAACCCTTTACCCCGCTTGGATTTTTGTAATACTTGGTTTATTCGCTGCGCACCATTGGATAGTACGTCACCATACTTTAAAACCGGTTCCCACCATTTTTTTCAGCATGACTTTTGATGAAAAACGGACTTTTGGGTTTTTCATGTTATGGATCAGTTGGGCTTAGATAAAAGCTGTTAAAACCCTTTACCCCGCTTGGATTTTTGTAATACTTGGTTTATTCGCTGCGCACCATTGGATAGTACGTCACCATACTTTAAAACCGGTTCCCACCATTTTTTTCAGCATGACTTTTGATGAAAAACGGACTTTTGGGTTTTTCATGTTATGGATCAGTTGGGCTTAGATAAAAGCTGTTTAAACCCTTTACCCCGCTTGGATTTTTGTAATACTTGGTTTATTCGCTGCGCACCATTGGATAGTACGTCACCATGCTTTAAAACCGGTTCCCACCATTTTTTTCAGCATGACTTTTGATGAAAAACGGACTTTTGGGTTTTTCATGTTATGGATCAGTTGGGCTTAGATAAAAGCTGTTAAAACCCTTTACCCCGCTTGGATTTTTGTAATACTTGGTTTATTCGCTGCGCACCATTGGATAGTACGTCACCATACCTTAAAACCGGTTCCCACCATTTTTTTCAGCATGACTTTTGATGAAAAACGGACTTTTGGGTTTTTCATGTTATGGATCAGTTGGGCTTAGATAAAAGCTGTTAAAACCCTTTACCCCGCTTGGATTTTTGTAATACTTGGTTTATTCGCTGCGCACCATTGGATAGTACGTCACCATACTTTAAAACCGGTTCCCACCATTTTTTTCAGCATGACTTTTGATGAAAAACGGACTTTTGGGTTTTTCATGTTATGGATCAGTTGGGCTTAGATAAAAGCTGTTAAAACCCTTTACCCCGCTTGGATTTTTGTAATACTTGGTTTATTCGCTGCGCACCATTGGATAGTACGTCACCATACTTTAAAACCGGTTCCCACCATTTTTTTCAGCATGACTTTTGATGAAAAACGGACTTTTGGGTTTTTCATGTTATGGATCAGTTGGGCTTAGATAAAAGCTGTTAAAACCCTTTACCCCGCTTGGATTTTTGTAATACTTGGTTTATTCGCTGCGCACCATTGGATAGTACGTCACCATACTTTAAAACCGGTTCCCACCATTTTTTTCAGCATGACCTTTGATGAAAAACGGACTTTTGGGTTTTTCATGTTATGGATCAGTTGGGCTTAGATAAAAGCTGTTAAAACCCTTTACCCCGCTTGGATTTTTGTAATACTTGGTTTATTCGCTGCGCACCATTGGATAGTACGTCACCATACTTTAAAACCGGTTCCCACCATTTTTTTCAGCATGACTTTTGATGAAAAACGGACTTTTGGGTTTTTCATGTTATGGATCAGTTGGGCTTAGATAAAAGCTGTTAAAACACTTTACCCCTCTTGGATTTTTGTAATACTTGGTTTATTCGCTGCGCACCATTGGATAGTACGTCACCATACTTTAAAACCGGTTCCAACCATTTTTTTCAGCATGACTTTTGATGAAAAACGGACTTTTGGGTTTTTCATGTTATGGATCAGTTGGGCTTAGATAAAAGCTGTTAAAACCCTTTACCCCGCTTGGATTTTTGTAATACTTGGTTTATTCGCTGCGCACCATTGGATAGTACGTCACCATACTTTAAAACCGGTTCCCACCATTTTTTTCAGCATGACTTTTGATGAAAAACGGACTTTTGGGTTTTTCATGTTATGGATCAGTTGGGCTTAGATAAAAGCTGTTAAAACCCTTTACCCCGCTTGGATTTTTGTAATACTTGGTTTATTCGCTGCGCACCATTAGATAGTACGTCGCCATACTTTAAAACCGGTTCCCACCATTTTTTTCAGCATGACTTTTGATGAAAAACGGACTTTAAGGTTTTTCATTTTATGGATCAGTTGGGCTTAGATAAAAGCTGTTAAAACCCTTTACCCCGCTTGGATTTTTGTAATACTTGGTTTATTCGCTGCGCACCATTGGATAGTACGTCACCATACTTTAAAACCGGTTCCCACCATTTTTTTCAGCATGACTTTTGATGAAAAACGGACTTTTGGGTTTTTCATGTTATGGATCAGTTGGGTTTAGATAAAAGCTGTTAAAACCCTTTACCCCGCTTGGATTTTTGTAATACTTGGTTTATTCGCTGCGCACCATTGAATAGTACGTCACCATACTTTAAAACCGGTTCCCACCATTTTTTTCAGCATGACTTTTGATGAAAAACGGACTTTTGGGTTTTTCATGTTATGGATCAGTTGGGCTTAGATAAAAGCTGTTAAAACCCTTTACCCCGCTTGGATTTTTGTAATGCTTGGTTTATTCGCTGCGCACCATTGGATAGTACGTCACCATACTTTAAAACCGGTTCCCACCATTTTTTTCAGCATGACTTTTGATGAAAAACGGACTTTTGGGTTTTTCATGTTATGGATCAGTTGGGCTTAGATAAAAGCTGTTAAAACCCTTTACCCCGCTTGGATTTTTGTAATACTTGGTTTATTCGCTGCGCACCATTAGATAGTACGTCACCATACTTTAAAACCGGTTCCCACCATTTTTTTCAGCATGACTTTTGATGAAAAACGGACTTTTGGGTTTTTCATGTTATGGATCAGTTGGGCTTAGATAAAAGCTGTTAAAACCCTTTACCCCGCTTGGATTTTTGTAATACTTGGTTTATTCGCTCCGCACCATTGGATAGTACGTCTCCATACTTTAAAACCGGTTCCCACCATTTTTTTCAGCATGACTTTTGATGAAAAACGGACTTTTGGGTTTTTCATGTTATGGATCAGTTGGGCTTAGATAAATGCTGTTAAAACCCTTTACCCGGCTTGGATTTTTGTAATACTTGGTTTATTCGCTGCGCACCATTGGATAGGACGTCACCATACTTTAAAACCGGTTCCCACCATTTTTTTCAGCATGACTTTTGATGAAAAACGGACTTTTTTGTTTTTCATGTTATGGATCAGTTGGACTTAGATAAAAGCTTTTAAAACCCTTTACCCCGCTTGGATTTTTGTAATACTTGGTTTATTCGCTGCGCACCATTGGATAGTACGTCACCATACTTTAAAACCGGTTCCCACCATTTTTTTCAGCATGACTTTTGATGAAAAACGGACTTTTGGGTTTTTCATGTTATGGATCAGTTGGGCTTAGATAAAAGCTGTTAAAACCCTTTACCCCGCTTGGATTTTTGTAATACTTGGTTTATTCGCTGCGCACCATTGGATAGTACGTCACCATACTTTAAAACCGGTTCCCACCATTTTTTTCAGCATGACTTTTGATGAAAAACGGACTTTTGGGTTTTTCATGTTATGGATCAGTTGGGCTTAGATAAAAGCTGTTAAAACCCTTTACCCCGCTTGGATTTTTGTAATACTTGGTTTATTCGCTGCGCACCATTGGATAGTACGTCACCATACTTTAAAACCGGTTCCCACCATTTTTTTCAGCATGACTTTTGATGAAAAACGGACTTTTGGGTTTTTCATGTTATGGATCAGTTGGGCTTAGATAAAAGCTGTTAAAACCCTTTACCCCGCTTGGATTTTTGTAATACTTGGTTTATTCGCTGCGCACCATTGAATAGTACGTCACCATACTTTAAAACCGGTTCCCACCATTTTTTTCAGCATGACTTTTGATGAAAAACGGACTTTTGGGTTTTTCATGTTATGGATCAGTTGGGCTTAGATAAAAGCTGTTAAAACCCTTTACCCCGCTTGGATTTTTGTAATACTTGGTTTATTCGCTGCGCACCATTGGATAGTACGTCACCATACTTTAAAACCGGTTCCCACCATTTTTTTCAGCATGACTTTTGATGAAAAACGGACTTTTGGGTTTTTCATGTTATGGATCAATTGGGCTTAGATAAAAGCTGTTAAAACCCTTTACCCCGCTTGGATTTTTGTAATACTTGGTTTATTCGCTGCGCACCATTGGATAGTACGTCACCATACTTTAAAACCGGTTCCCACCATTTTTTTCAGCATGACTTTTGATGAAAAACGGACTTTTGGGTTTTTCATGTTATGGATCAGTTGGGCTTAGATAAAAGCTGTTAAAACCCTTTACCCCACTTTGATTTTTGTAATACTTGGTTTATTCGCTGCGCACCATTGGATAGTACGTCACCATACTTTAAAACCGGTTCCCACCATTTTTTTCAGCATGACTTTTGATGAAAAACGGACTTTTGGGTTTTTCATGTTATGGATCAGTTGGGCTTAGATAAAAGCTGTTAAAACCTTTTACCACGCTTGGATTTTTGTAATACTTGGTTTATTCGCTGCGCACCATTGGATAGTACGTCACCATACTTTAAAACCGGTTCCCACCATTTTTTTCAGCATGACTTTTGATGAAAAACGGACTTTTGGGTTTTTCATGTTATGGATCAGTTGGGCTTAGATAAAAGCTGTTAAAACCCTTTACCCCGCTTGGATTTTTGTAATACTTGGTTTATTCGCTGCGCAGCATTGGATAGTACGTCACCATACTTTAAAACCGGTTCCCACCATTTTTTTTTTGATGAAAAACGGACTTTTGGGTTTTTCATGTTATGGATCAGTTGGGCTTAGATAAAAGCTGTTAAAACCCTTTACCCCGCTTGGATTTTTGTAATACTTGGTTTGTTCGCTGCGCACCATTGGATAGTACGTCACCATACTTTAAAACCGGTTCCCACCATTTTTTTCAGCACGACTTTTGATGAAAAACGGACTTTTGGGTTTTTCATGTTATGGATCAGTTGGGCTTAGATAAAAGCTGTTAAAACCCTTTACCCCGCTTGGATTTTTGTAATACTTGGTTTATTCGCTGCGCACCATTGGATAGTACGTCACCATACTTTAAAACCGGTTCCCACCATTTTTTTCAGCATGACTTTTGATGAAAAACGGACTTTTGGGTTTTTCATGTTATGGATCAGTTGGGCTTAGATTAAAGCTGTTAAAACCCTTTACCAAGCTTGGATTTTTGTAATACTTGGTTTATTCGCTGCGCACCATTGGATAGAACGTCACCATACTTTAAAACCGGTTCCCACCATTTTTTTCAGCATGACTTTTGATGAAAAACGGACTTTTGGGTTTTTCATGTTATGGATCAGTTGGGCTTAGATAAAAGCTGTTAAAACCCTTTACCCCGCTTGGATTTTTGTAATACTTGGTTTATTCGCTGTGCACCATTGGATAGTACGTCACCATACTTTAAAACCGGTTCCCACCATTTTTTTCAGCATGACTTTTGATGAAAAACGGACTTTTGGGTTTTTCATGTTATGGATCAGTTGGGCTTAGATAAAAGCTGTTAAAACCCTTTACCCCGCTTGGATTTTTGTAATACTTGGTTTATTCGCTGCGCACCGTTGGATAGTACGTCACCATACTTTTAAACCGGTTCCCACCATTTTTTTCAGCATGACTTTTGATGAAAAACGGACTTTTGGGTTTTTCATGTTATGGATCAGTTGGGCTTAGATAAAAGCTGTTAAAACCCTTTACCCCGCTTGGATTTTTGTAATACTTGGTTTATTCGCTGCGCACCATTGGATAGTACGTCACCATACTTTAAAACCGGTTCCCACCATTTTTTTCAGCATGACTTTTGATGAAAAACGGACTTTTGGGTTTTTCATGTTATGGATCAGTTGGGCTTAGATAAAAGCTGTTAAAACCCTTTACCCCGCTTGGATTTTTGTAATACTTGGTTTATTCGCTGCGCACCATTGGATAGTACGTCACCATACTTTAAAACCGGTTCCCACCATTTTTTTCAGCATGACTTTTGATGAAAAACGGACTTTTGGGTTTTTTATGTTATGGATCAGTTGGGCTTAGATAAAAGCTGTTAAAACCCTTTACCCCGCTTGGATTTTTGTAATACTTGGTTTATTCGCTGCGCACCATTAGATAGTACGTCACACGGAGACGATAAGAAATATAACGAGAGAGGTCACCGAAACTTGCTATTGTTTGTTGAAAGCTTTGGGCATGGAGGAGGGCTCAAATCCGATTCTGCATATCAGTGATTTCAGTAGATCTTTGAACAGTTAGAGAGTGGTAATGGATCTGTCTGAGACGTAGAGAGGCGCAGAAACCATGTACAGGGAAGAATATGTACACCTTGCGTCCACTGGCAGGCCACAAACCATACTCTCTGTGTTGATGGTATCTGTAAACGCATGAAAGAGATCCAAAACATAAACTGAATAAGGCAATCTGCTGGATAAAATATTATGGTTAGTATTGCACGAAGAATTATTTACAGAAGATTGGGGCCCCGACTGGTCTGAGGCACTCGCTTTTAACTATCACTGCCATCTCAGCTCTGTCCTTGGTCTGGGAAAATATTGATATGTGAAAAAGCGTGCGATTATAGTCCCGTGGGGCAATGGTTCTTCCATTTTGTATGGGTTCAACCTCCATCTATTATTCTGTCAGAGATGTATAGCCTATCATGTGCTGAAAAATGGCGTTAAGCCAAAAAACCACAAAACATATACAGAAGCAGAGGAAGAAATGAACCATATTCCCGCAGTACAAAATGTCCTGTATGGGTTTTAGAGCCTCTCACAGAGGGATGTCATGAAGGGCTTATGTAGAGATCACTCTTAGCTAAATCTAGAAGCTAGCACATCAAACTATATTCACAACAAAATACACGATGTGCCGAAGTGTCCAAGGCTATTACTAATATTGTGCCAATAGAAGATATTCTACTAATAACTGGATGCTCAACTAAAGACATTTTCAATTTTACGATAAACCTATTATTAATAAGCATAACAAATTTCAGACAGCATTGCTAAAACTCTGCATATTGTTTTAGAATAGTATCTACGATGTTTTACATTATGTAAATATTTACACGCTAATGAATATTTGCTAGTGAATAAAGTTGTTTTCTGTACCTGCTTTAAAATCTCGTGGAAAAATCGTAAGTAGAACAATACGAAAAAACACACGAACGCAGACACACATACACACATACACACACACACACACACACTACTTAAGCTAGTCTTTTCATAGTTAATGGCGACGTTTGAGCAGACTCAGATGACAATGAAGTCCTCGTATATCCTCTGTTCAGCTTTTAGCATGTAGAGTAAGGTTCCTTAGTGCATAACCCCAGCTTTGAAGAATTCATCGGCTCATGGGCAGTATACATCTAAGATAATCCCATTCATTGTTACATCTCCCCAGCGCCGGATTAAGCACCGTGGAGGCCCATAGGCAGTCAAACTTTTGGGGCCCCAGACCCACGGTCACGGTCTCATGGGAACCCCTTATGGGGCCCATAAAAATCGCGGGGCCCATAGGCAGTTGCCTACTCTGCCTAATGTGTAATCCGGGATTGCATCTCCCTACACCAATCCCACTCACGCTTCCCACTGGATTCGATTAAGAGTGGTGGATAGTGCATGCTCCCATTTGTGACTAATGCTCGGTTTATAGTAAATAGTGCTACTGATAAATCTGCAAATGTTTCCAGGAAAAATTTTTTGAG
The DNA here is from genome assembly GCA_030141615.1 of Unio pictorum. Classification (NCBI taxonomy): domain Eukaryota; kingdom Metazoa; phylum Mollusca; class Bivalvia; order Unionida; family Unionidae; genus Unio; species Unio pictorum. The sequence continues at coordinate 7,444,325 of JARLTB010000080.1, read as the reverse complement.
TCGAAGATGTTTTCAGAGAATTTGTGATCACTATTTATATACACGAAGCAGGCTTTGCTATTTTCCTCAGTACTAAATAGAGAATACGACTAAATTAACAAGACAACACCTCAATGAGACGCATCTTGTCCATCGTCTTTGTAAGTCGATCCTAACAAAGATGGACAGTTATTCGTCTCATCGGCCATTCTAATTAAATCAGAATTATACAACCATACGTGGGTCTGTGGAGATATGGTTTTAATCAGACTGACCCTTTGGCGACCAAGTCGACTTTAAAATTGACTAATTAAAGACAAGTACGTTTAGATCACGTGGGGTAAACACTGCATATTAACCGGGATATTTTCCAATAGTGCCTGAAACTATTAGACGATTGCTTCAAGAACGCCACAAGTTGGGGGGGGAGGGGGTAAATATTGATTGAGGAACCAGAAACTCGGATTTCTGTTGTTGCTCATAGATGCTCGAGAAACAAATCCACCTTAAATCTTTTGATTTTGAATTTTATTTTGAGAAAGGCAATATATAAAGCTTGTTTGCAGGCTCTTACACAACAAATGTATCAAAGGTAACATCGCTTGAGATCCGAAATTTTGTCCAGAAGTGTTATTTTGTCATATCTTATCTACTTTGACGTTGAAGTAGATTTTATGGTAACACTTTACATGTCTAAATCTTACATTGCTAGTTTCAAATGTAAACACATGCTGGGATGGCACTGATCCTCAGATATTTATTGTAGGCAATTTATTATTTTGTAAATTGATGACCTTTTCCCGTTGCTGCTTTATGACAACAATTGTCATTCACATTATACATGTTAAAAAGAACCGAAATAGTAACACCACTCAGCTTTTGAAATTTCAAACGATCAATATGTGCTTCGACAGATATGTAATAACTTAGGCCAGCCTGCTTTTAAGACGTGCATGTAAGTATATTGTTGAATACATACATACATACATACATACATACATACATACATACATACATACATACATACATACATACATACATACATACATACATACATACATACATACATACATACATACATACATACATACATATAAAATAAATGTAGTTAATTTGAGGGGACAGACGACACCACGGGTGGAGGGCGCCAGATGTTCTAAAGTAAACAATCGTCATTAGATGGGAATAACGCATACACTGAAGCTAGGGCTAAAACGTTTAGTAAATTCCATTTTGCATTAACCGAACAGAAACGGACATCACAGTAGAATCACTTATTGTGCCGATTTTGACCTGACAAGAATGATAACACCATCAACGGTTTCAGTTTTAAAATCAAGTGAAACTTACATGTTACTATGTGGCCTAGTGGTTCGAACGTCCGCCTTAGATGCAGGGGGTCGTGGGTTCGAACCCCGGCAGACTCATACCAAAGACTTATAAAAATAGTACTTACAGCTACCTCGCTATGCAATCAGTATTATGAAGTTCGTGTTAGGACTGGTCGACCTGGTGTCAGGACAGAGGCGTAGCTAGAGGGGGGGGGGGCAGGGGGGTACATATGTCCCCGGGCGCCATATTAGTGGGGGCGCCAAAATGGGCTTTGAAATACGTTGTAACAGGTAATTGTGATTTTATTGATGAAAATAATGGGTTTCAGAGTTGAGGTGGGGGAGGGGAATGAATATTGTCCCCGGGCGCCAAACACTCTAGCTACGCCTCTGTGTCAGGATATTGTAACTGGATGAGACAGATAAATCGACAGCCCCAAATCTGTGTTGATACTGATGGATGATATGTGGGTGTGATGTCACCTGTTCATTAAAATGTGTAATTTTGATGCATGCAAATCTTTCTGGAACAAACCTGCGTACACTTTAGACACATGTCCGTAATTAGGAACATCCATATGTAGCGCGAAATTCAAAATGGTGACTGGTCAGATGGTTGTGCTATTCCACGTGGATTTGCAAGTCACCAAATATAGGATTTGTTTGAGAAATGGTGTTTGTCACCAAAATAACCCTTCAGCGGACGATAGCTCCACGACCGCAAGAAATATCGGTCAGTGTAAAAGAAATGTACACCGATGTGTGCAGCAAAACCTGGCTGCAGATCTATTCAAGTTTTAATGAATATGTGATATCCGCTAAACCGAAAATTAATATTATCACGGGAGAAGGACATATTTATCGGCCTAGGTGGAACACCCTGCTACGTGTTTGTGGCATGATGCCCCTGTACTAGACATCACTAAAAACTGACACACTTCAGACATCATAGCTATATGACTGCATACAAATCCACATCACACACCCCAGTTACTCTCGCTCACGCAAAGATTTTTTTCGCTTTATTTTGTAATCTTCTCCGCCATGTCATGCAGAAATCAGTACCACTCAGTCTGATTGTCAAGATAACCCAAACGAAAATGTAAAACTTGTGTATTGCTATCGTTCAAATGGTTTTGACGCAAAACCAGTATGACTCCGCAACTGTCAAAGGAAGAAATCCGTTTTTTTAATTGCAAATGTATGCATGCGCTTACTAAACGTACATAAAAATGGTACCAATATTATCTATCTCGCCATTGACTAGCATATTACGTTACATTTAATGCATTTGGCTACAAACGGGGCAACATAGGTATTATACTGTTTCAATTTATAAGGTTTCATTTGAAGGAAGGGCTGTCAGTAAGATATTTTATTCACAAACATTTGTTCTTTACTTGCTTCTAACCGATTATCGCAAATACTCGAACCATAAACGTTATTTGTTACAGCCCTATTTGCAACAGATCAGCATTGTGAAAGACAAACATTTGCAATGACAGATATAGCAATATTCCTTTACAGAAAATGACTCCGTGTTAAAATATGGACAGACTAGATTATATATATATATATATATATATATATATATACAGTTACTATCCAAATTACTATCACTTATTCAAAGGTAGCATGCATACCTAAATTTACTACCCAGTATGCAATAAAGCATGCAAAAGGAAAAGATAGGGTAAAACTATATTTTCATCCAAACACGCAAATTCACATGCAAAATGAGGATCTTTTGTTTGTTTGATTAGGTTTCGTAATGTGGCTTCAACAATTTTTCAGTCACATCGCTACGATGTTTGCATTGAAGCAGTTTATAGTAATGTCTAGCACTGGGGCATCATGCCGCAGACATGTAGCATGATGTCCCACCCAGTCACATGATCCTGACACCAGACCGACCATTCCTAACACTAACCTCTTAATGCTGAGCGCCGAGCGAGGCAGCTGTTAGTACCATTTTTGTAAGTCTTTGGTATGATTCGGCCGGTTATCGAACCCACGACCTGCACATGAGGAAAATGAGGAAGTAGTTCATATAAGTATACTGATAATCAAATGTACAATCATTGGCCCCAGGTAAAAAGTGGTCGAAGGCGCTCATCTTGACAGATCACTTATAATATTAATTTTTCTCCACGCGGTTTCGAATGTAAGACTCGGCCAACACGTGAGTAAGGTTTTTCTTTAACTTTGAGTGGGTCGGTGTTTCTTCCTGGGGTATTAACCAGATTCTTCCGCCATCAAAATGTCATAGCTACCATGTACTGAAAAAAAGAAACCCACAGAAAAACAAAAAATACATGCCTTCAGCTTTTACTAAGGAAGGAGATATGGTGTCTATTTTTAATACGAATACACCAAACAACAAACAAGAAGGGGAGTTCATATTAACTTATTCGTACTATCTAGTACGCCATCACCTATCCAAAACAGTGGGGGTATTTTCATTTTTCATACATACAAATATTTATCGGTTTTGAACCTGCATGACTTCATGCATCTTGTACAATATGATGTTCAACTGTTATAGATGCGAATGGTTATCAAAATATTAATGATTCTTAGAAACTGTAACATACACTTATACTAATAACTTTCAGTATTCTGCATTCAATTATGTGATTTAAACCAACATGGATGCATGTTAGAATGTCTTGGTCGTTACGTGTGGATCTAATATATGATATTGTTATGTAAGTTAGTTTACCTTATCATAATCTTCTTCTCATTTCGTGCTGTGAGAAGGAATTACTCATAAATTTTGGAATGTCAATGTCCATGGTGAGAGAGAGAGAGAGAGAGAGAGAGAGAGAGAGAGAGAGAGAGAGAGAGAGAGAGAGAAAGAAGAAGAAGAAGAAGAAGAAGAAGAAGAAGAAGAAGAAGAAGAAGGATAGGTTCCTTAACAGAGGTGTCACTACGATGATGAGACACAGCTACGTCTGGGGAATGAGGTACGGCATCAGTATGTGAGAATCTGGTATTTCCAGAGAAAAATTGCACTCCAAGAAAAACTGTCTCTAGTATTATGAGTCACATTAACTGAATTAATGGCTAAATTTAGAATGTTCTAGGCGCTGACAGTATATGTTATGCATAGTTAATTTGCCGTGTAAGAGTACTGTTAGGATTCATGGGACTGGTGGAGGTCACTGAAGGGCTGCTGCTGACGTTGTTTTGGTTTTCAATCGTCGTCTACGTTGTATCAAGGAACCATAGTCGAATGGAGTTCGAGTCACTGGAACTGGACAGGGCGTTGATAAAGGTTGTGGAGTGCCAAATTTTCGGTCCAGTCTAGTAAATAACTCTTAGTTCTCGCCAGCAGCCATTTGTTAGATTTATGGGACATTCTGCACAGAGAGATATTTTTCTAATCGGTTCACCCAGTTAACTGTGTTTGTTTAGAGCAGTACTGACCGAAAGTGACCTCCTGGAAGGATCATTCTCTCACGAAACATGTCAGAGTTGATTTGAAACAGACAGGGTTGTTATTTAAAACCAAAGCGTGGCATCTTGACACGCTGACGAAGCGACTTTCAAGGGAAGCGCGAGAAATTATATTGGTTCTGATTGGTCACTGTGGAATAAGGGTGTGTGTTCTACATGAGGAAATCTTAGAATATATATATATATAAACTAGTTAAAATTTACTTCAGTCTTCTGAAATCGCTTTTTAAGAAACCAGCGTGGAACTAAAAATAAAGACTCCGGAGGCTATTTTAGAGAAGTACCTTCGAAAACAATAGGCTCAGAAAAGACCGCCGAAATCCAACGGCAGAGGCGCTTCAAAAACACGAGGTATTTGTTTCGAATCCATACTTATTAGGATGTAATTGATATAATGTTTCTTCGTTACAGATCTGCATGATTTATTGATACATTTGTATAAATAGTTTCATTTGTTACATTAATTTAGTAATGTGCTTTTGAATTATGAATTAGAATTCTTACCTTAATTCATAGTAAGAATGATGTAGTGTTAATTGATGTTGTAAAACCACTACGTGGAGTTATGATTGGAAAGTGTTACGTTAATTCTTGAATTTATCATATTGTTTGAATACTGATTGTGTTCTAAGATTTAATGTCTTACTTTAATGAATGATTTACGGGAATACATGTGAATTCACCGAATTTTGATGTCGTAGATAAGTTAGCGACAAGTGTATAATATATTAGATCAAAGCAAGCCAAATTAACAAGTGGTTTAGCTGTATTGATCTGAAGACATGTGTAGTTGATTACTAGCCGTAAAATCGTTATCACTGATAGTAATATCTGATTGTTTGAACCAGCAAAACGGACAGTCTCAGCTATTAAAGTGTAACAAGAGACTTAGGGCGTTTTACTTTTTCTTTTGAAAGAAAAATAGTTTTTATTTGGAGAGAGCAGTACGGAAATAGATGACGTACAAGACGGGGAAAAGGAATTGGGAAGTAGGATTTGCAAGGAGCATACATTAACACAGAGGACAAGTCAGGGTTCGAGAAGTGATCAGAGAAGCAGTTCGACGAAACAGGTCATGAAGAAAACCGAACAACGTGGACGAATTTTATTGAACACACGATTCTTATGATGAAATTAGCTATCAGCCATACAACGGCTAAATTTGTTTAATTCTATATGCCATTTATTTGTAATTCGGTCAAAGTTGCTTCTAAAACTACGTGTATTCAGAAGGGAAGGAAATTTCACTGTGTATGTCTTTGATTAAATTGTTTATTTATCTTTACGGGGGTTCGTATTTTCTTTGTTCAATATATTATCTCAGTTTACCATATACATTCTATACTCGAACCGGGTGATTACACCGTGGGCGGTCATCTCCTAGATAGCGAGTATTAGGGGGAAGTGGGTTAGAGTGTTGTTTTTATAAGTTGTGCAATACCTTTGACAAGTGGGCTTGTACAATATTGTACGAATAACGCTCATGACCCCAGACCCCTGTCACAAAGGTGTATACATTGTTACTGGGAATTTGCAAATAGTTCCCGGACACTCCAACAGGAGCGATGTAGCATTTAGCTAGAATCAAGGATCGGTCATGTGAATAGGTTAGTTGTGTAGCAGTTCTAGACAAGGAAGCTGAAAAACTTGGCGGTATGAAGTCTGCTAGTCGCAAAAGTTGTGGTGCGAGTCTCTCTCATGGATCATAATTATACGAGTGACAACTTCATTCATGATATTCATCCACTGCTAATATGTAAAGGTGTCTAATTTTTCTCTATCCACTTGTTATGTACGTTTGTATGCTTTATCATAACCTTCTTCTCATGTTTTGCTATGAGAAGGAATTAATAAGTTAAGGAATGTCAATGTCCATGGTAAGAGAGAGAGAGAGAGAGAGAGAGAGAGAGAGAGAGAGAGAGAGAGAGAGAGAGAGAGAAGAAGAAGAAGAAGAAGAAGAAGAAGGAGGAGTAAGCTCCTTTAAAGAGGTGTCACTACGATGACGAAACACCGCTGCGTCTGAGGAATGGAGTACGAGATCTGTAATTAGAGAGTCGAGTCTTTCTAGCTTCAGAATGAAGAATCTTTATTTAAAAAAATAATATACATATATTACTACATTATTGAGATACATCTATACAGATTTATATTCCAAATACATGAAAATACATATAAAATTACACTTTCCTTAAGCTTGCCAACTTTATTCATTTGTATAATTTTTGTATTTTAGAATATAGTACAAATGGTTAAATCTCGATTAATTTCATGATAGTCAAAGAGTATAAAATGTAATAGCTGCATTTATTCAACAATTTTGAAGAAATGTATTTTACTCATTTTAAAATAGAATACTGATTTGGAACATGTTACTAGGTATTACCCTTTGTTACCTGAAGAATACTTTATTTCAACATTGAATCTAAACATGAAGTTGGTAGCGAATTAGAATTTTACAATACAAATTACCATAAATATAAATGAATATGAATTATTTTAAACAATTAAACATTCCATTACAATATATTATAAAATAAAATAGAATAATTCAGTAAACAATGTTGCAAACATATGAAATTTACCGTTAAAATCTCAAACATGAAAAAGTGCCGATTCCTTAAAGAAGTTTACGAACATAGACAGTTCTTACCTGTAATTAGAAAGACGAGTCTTTCTAGCTTCAGAATGAAGGAACTGACTGTGCGCGGTATGCACATGTTTTTATGTGTAATCTGGGCGCAACCACACGACCAAACATGGAATCTCGTGAACGTTTACTTCATTCTATACAGAAAGAGGCTCTCTTCTCTACTATACGAAATCGGCCATATTATTTTACGTCATTTGACATAAAGTTTGTTGCATTAGCAATCTACTCGCTAAATTGGAATTCTACGAATGTGTAGTCTGTAATCTATGTGGCTTGCTGAGAGTATATTTATTGCTGACTTTGCAATACAAGTGAAATGTACAAATGAAAGAGAGTTTTGCATTTGCTCATAAGGGCGTACACTTTATTCCAATAATATATAGTTATGATTTAGAAATAAATAAAATAATCTTAATATATTTTAGTAGAAAATTACTTTAATATAAATTAGTTAAAAATTACTTTAATACAATTTAGAGAAAATGTCAATATTATTACTCTCACTAACAATTCTGTCCTAATAATATAATGGAATAAAGAAGAATTTATACATAAATGTATATTCTTTACAGGCATGTAGGCGCAGTTGCCCTCATGATGAATTCGTCCATGACTTCAGTCAAGTTAATTTGCATGTGTGCAATTTTGTCTGCAATAGCTGCATTACCTACTGAAAATCATGAAAGTCTTCCAGCTTCAGCTGCAGCAAATATCGTCACAGTAACAACGGTTACAGATAAACCTTCTAATACAGATGTTGTAACTTACTCCATCCAATGCTCTCAAACTGCCCAGCTTACAACCAGTGGAGCATTCCCTGTATTAGAAACGAACACAACCGACAAAGCAGTGGAAGCTACACATGGGATTTTGTCAAGTCCAAGATTCAAAACAGAATCACCATCAGTATTTTCCTTACAAAGTACAACAATACTAAACCCATCAATCATACAAGAAACAACAAGGACGATTGAAAATGAAAACGAACTAGATAACTACGTTTGCCCACCAGTATGCGATTGTTGGCTGCTCGAAAACACCATTCACCACGTAAGTGTCTCCTGTGCTATTAAGCACATCGATAATGGGACTGATTTCAGCGTCTTCAACACAAATATATTTCCCGGTTCCCTAACCCTTCGTTGTGATCCTCTTTCATTGATGAACAATAAGCTTTATCCATTTATGTTCAAAGGACTTCATTCAATCATTGCGCTCACTATTTTAAATTGTCATTTTAATTATGTGCCGGAGAAAACGTTCTATGGCATGACAGCTTTGAGAGAACTTTACATTAGCAATGCTGAAAACGTAACTTTCCACAAGGCTGCATTCGATAATGTACCATTCCTCGAGAATGTAACAGTTGTACATAGTGAAATGTCGTCTGCACCCTCTTTGTGCCATGTACAAAGTCTGCGGTTCGTCAATTTCACTGATAACAATATCGGAACATTAGAGGAAACTGGTCTTTTATGCAATACCACTTTCAAAAACTTACAAGTAATTGTTTTGGGCAAAAATAATCTTCGGAAAATATCTATAAATATTTCTGAAATTTCAGATAATCTTCTACATTTCTCTGCCAGTGATAATAAAATAGAACAGATTTCAGAGTATTCATTCAGGGGATTATATTCGTTATCATGGTTGGACATCGAAAATAATCTCATGTCATCATTTTCCAGACACATATTCCAGGACGTGAATGATTTAAAGGTGTTGAGCTTGGCGAAGAACAGACTGTCACACTTTCCTTCTGGATTACTAAGCCATCTCAGAAGCTTAACAGTTCTCCACTTATTTGATTTGTCACTAAATATGTCCATTTTTAATGAGATAAGAAATCTTCAAAACTTACAAGAGCTAGTTCTGAAAAACAACTTTATTGAAAACATAGAGATGTCGTCCCTCAGCCTGTTTTCACTGTTGGAATATTTTGATATTTCTAACAATTTCGTCAGGACTTTAACTGAGAATCTATTTATGCCTCTGCAAAATCTTCAAAAACTAAACATGTCTGGAAATTTAATTGAAACATTAGGCAAAGAAGCGTTTAGTGGATTATCAAAAGTGGATACCCTGGATTTGCAATATAATAAGATCCGTACTTTACACAGCGATTGTCTTCAGCCACTTCTCGCACTAAGTGTGCTCAACCTTTCGTATAATGCCATAGAAAACTTGCCATCGTTTCAAGGACTCCAGAATCTATTTGTTTTGGATCTGAGACATAACAATATCAAGTACCTTAATAGTTCAAGTTTCGCAGGTGCCAGTGGCATTGGAGGAATTAACCTGAACAATAACCGAATTCGAACCATAGGAGAAGAAACGTTCATAAACTTACAAAGTCTGGTCCTACTTTTCATAGAAAATAATGAAATAGACTACGTAGGGTTCAATGCATTCGGAAACGCATCGATTATAGAACTAAGTTTGCGAAATAATAGTATATCCGTTTTATTTTTTTACCCATTCAGTCATTTTCCCCGTCTTCGTAAGCTTGATCTGAGTGACAATACTGTTACAGTGCGTATATCCTCTGATTTTTGTAGCAGATTTCAAGGGATTGAAACTTCACTGATTTCAAAAAATAGAATTGAAACAGTATCTAGTCGTGCATTCGAATCCCTACTTAATCTTCGGTTTCTCGATCTTTCATATAACAGGATAAGTTTTCTTCAGGAAACTGCGTTGACAACATCAATGTTTTCTTCGGTAAAGCCATTTGTAAAACTACAAGGAAATCCGTTCCGATGTGATTGTAATATGCAATGGATGAAAAAATGGCAGTCTTCAGCTATTTTCCTGGGAAATACAAGCTAGATTTGTCCAGAAACATGCTCAGCAAAGTAGACGGATATATGTTGGATGAAATGTCTTTTGCATCATCGCTCAATCTTTCTGGTAATCCGTGGACATGTGATTGTGAATTTCTAGTAGGATTTGACAATTTCATATCTTCCAACGTTGACAAAATCCAAGACTTTTCTGCATTGACCTGCACCACAAATGATACTTCACCCTCGAACACCACCATATTACTGGTGAATACGTTGTTGTCGGATTTGTGTCCAAGTATCGATGTGCGTCATACAAAGGAATTACTAGATAACAATACATTGGTGTCGGCGCTAACGACTTTAGTTGGGATCCTGGTGATTGTAATAATTATTGTCTTTGTCATCTTTTGGAAACGTGATTTTCTGAAAGTTTGGATTTACGTAAAGTTCGGATGGCGAATCTGCAACACAGAAGAGGACCAAGCAGATGTGTACAAACCGTATGATGCTTTTGTTTCCTACAGCAGTAAGGATGAGGACTATGTGGTGCACGAGTTAATTCCAGTTCTAGAAAAGAATAGGAATTACAGACTCTGCGTTCATTATCGGGATTTTCCGGTCGGAGCAGCGATTGCGGACAACATTATATCTAGCGTTGAGTCCAGTAAGCGTGTAATAGTGGTATTATCAAATAATTTTGTCGAGAGTGAGTGGTGCCATTACGAGTTTCAGATTGCTCATCAAAAGCTACTAGCAGAAAAGAAAAATAGAATAATTATGATTCTTTTGGGTGATATTGATAAATCGAAACTGGTTCCCGAATTGAAGGATTATGTATAGACGAATACGTACCTAAACCAGAACGATGCTTGGTTTTGGGAAAAAATCCAATATGCAATGCCTTAGGTAAAAAAAAAATTTTTAAAAAAAAAAACGGACAAAACCTGTGTATTTTTTGTTTTTGTTTTTCTTGTTTCATCTGCATTTAAATTTTTTAAATTAATTTTATTATTATTATTATTATTAGTAGTAGTAGTAGTAGTAGTAGTAGTAGTAGTAGTAGTAGTAGTAGTATAAATAGAAAGATTATATTGATAAATACACACTTGTCCTGACTTCAGTTGTTAACTGCCTCGTAATGACGCTTGATTTATGGGAAATGTATGATAATAAGTGTGCTGATTTAAGATTATAACTGAAGAGTTTGTTTGTCTCGACAACAACTAAAAAACTAATAATTTAATGGCCGCATACATCATAGGTTTTGTTGTACTATCGACTGAGCAGAGCACCAGCCACCTTTACTAAACATTACATTTAAAAGACCAGGTGAGCTTCGCCTCGCACCTGTTTGAGAACAGCTCCGGTGGCCTAGTGGTTAGAGCGTCCGCCGCGGAAGCAGGATGACGTGGGTTCAATCCCCAGCCAAGTCTTACATAAATGGTACTAACAGTTGTCTCGCTTGACGCTCAGCATTAAGAGGTTAGTGTTAGGTTAGTGTTAGGACTGGTCGGCCTGGTGTCAGGATAATGTGACTGGGTGGGACATCATGTTACATCTCTGCGGCATGATGCCCCAGTGCTAGACATCACTATAAACTGCCTCACTGCATACATCGTAGCGATATGACTGAAAAATTGTTAAAGGCACGTTAAAAATCCTAATCAAACAAACAAATATATATTGTATTATCCTTATTTTCTCAGGCTGTGTTACTCAATACTCTAAGTCTATATTAGTAAATGCCCTCAGTTTATACTGCTCTCTTTCATCTCATAGTGCCGGATTAAAATGGGTGCGCATAGGGCTTTACGCCCCCCCCCCCCCTCTCGTAATTGGGTCTCCCTGGTTCCCATAGATAAATTACATAAGTTTAATTATACCATATGTATGTATAAACTGTCTAATACTTTACATATTGTAGCTAACATAATGATACACATATAAAACTGTCTAATAAAATCTTTCAAGGTGTATTTTTATATCTATATCTTACATGCTCCACCCCGACCCACAGTTTTTAACCGCCCCTGCCCCATATGCCTTAATAAAAGCGTATGTAGTACTATTTTATTTCAGCTGAGAATAATTGTAAAGATTGACTTCAACTATGTATATAAGTATACATAGCTTTCATTCTTTTGAACAATTCATTGTTTCGAAACGATGTTTCATCAGGGTGTATTCAAAATTAGTCGATGAGGGAGGTAACTGGTTAGGTAACCGAATGATTCTTACCAAAGACGTATAAAAATGGTGCTTGCATCTGCCTCGCTTGGTGCTCACCATTAAGATGTTAGTGTTAGGACTGGTCCGCCTGGTATCAAGATAAAGTGACCGGGTGGGACATGATGCTACATGTTTGCGGTATGTTGCCCCAGTGCTAGACATCACTATGAACTGTCACATCGCAAACATCGCGATGACAGACTAAACTTGTTAAAGCTAACTTTATATATATATATATATATATATATATATATATATATATATATATATACGCTCACACAGCAATTTATCGGTCGAGTGACACACACAGACACACAAACACACACACACACACACACACACACACACATATATATATATATATATATATATATATATATATATATGTGTGTGTGTGTGTGTGTGTGTGTCTGTGTCTGTGTGTTTCTTCCCCACTTTACATCGGGCAGAATTCCTTAATTTTCAAATGCGCCTATACCCTTGTTGTAAATACATGTAAAACAGCCAAGCCATGTTTGCATTAAAATGCACACTTTACATGGTTTATGTTGCTCAAGCACATTGGTATCATTCGCACAACACTCGTATAACGATTACGCATATCTCTACACGTAGGGTTTGTGTTGAATCGAGGCTGTGTTGTAGGATTACCATATCTGAACTTTCAAAAACGAGGACGCACCGATGAGTGGGTGTGTCTGTATCGTTTATATATATATATATATATATATATATATATATATATATATATATATATAATTTAATACGACCTGCGTATTATCACGGATACAGTATGCTATATAAATAGGTCTAAATTTGTCTGATAAACAACTAGCAGTCAAAGTCCTTGACATATTTTAATATTTAACCAAAATCCAATTGACAGGAGATATAAGGACTGACATGTAGGACATGTCCAGGAAAAAGAAGATGTGTGGCAACTCTGCTGTGTCTAAGTGTGAGGTACATGCATACAAACACACGTACGTACGTGCGTGCGTGCATGTGCATACATACATACGTACATAGGCTCACACTTGCACACACACGCACTCATCCATATAATGAGGAAAAGAATAAATCTGGCTACGAATGAGTTGCTTGTTTGATTTTTGATACATTAAATACATCGACAGGCCTAACCGTATCTTGAAAAGTAAATTTCAGTTCATTAAAATATGCCAGAGTTCTCTTTAGTTTGTAGACCTGATAATATCCGACAGAATAGGCAACGTTCTTGTTTTATTTTGTTTTATATCCTTGCATATTTTGTTTCATCCAACATCATTAAGTCACTGTTAATATGTTCAGCCCATTTGTGACATTCGTACTCATTTATTAAGTCCGTATTTACTACAAACTTTATAGAAAATGATCTGAAGTCGCATTTTGCCAAAAATCAGTACTTATATTATATATTGGTTACTCCTAGCAAACTTCTTAGATCTGCCAGTGCATTATACGAGTGCAGATATATGGTTATGCGTTAGCAGTTTCGTCTAACTTACACGCGAGTATATACAATATTATAGTACGTGACTTGGGTCAGTCAACACATCTTAAGTTAATATTGCACCTTTCGACAGTATAGCAAGCTCCTGAACAATACCGTATGCGTACCAAGTTGTTTAGTGGCCTAACTTTTTGTGACAAGAGTTACCTACCCTGCAATAATTCAATATTTTGGTAACATACCCCAAAGCCTACCCAGAGTTCCAGACAGACAAATAATTTGCACAGTGACGTTGTGAAACAAAACGAAAGCGTGGCAAAAACGATTAAAAAAAATAACCACATCGAAACCGGTGAACAATGCGATTTGAAATCAGTGTGGAAAACAGATAACACACGTGGCTTCTCCAAGCAGACGTTTGTAACATAAACAATTGTATATGACATAATATAAAACCTCATATAATAAAATATGAAAGAATCCGATGAAAACGAAGTTGCGATTATTCGAGATTACGGCAAATACAATTGTGTATCTTCATTATAATACATGACCGCAGAGATATACCAGCAAAGATCTCAACATAAATATATTGGCGCCATTGAAGTTATCGTATGAAATGTTGGCACGACTGGACGAAGGGTGTCACCTCTAAGTCCTAACCAGCTATATATGGACATACACCACAATTAATTTTACTAGATGTTCTCTGCATATATTTCTCAGTACTGACCTTTCAACTGTGTGACAATCAAAACAAATCATATGTTAATCTAAAACACATCCAAAGATGACTTCATGGTGAAGTTCTTTTCTTGTCAGTGGTTCACCGGCATTTTTTTGAGCGGCTGCACTGTAAACAGAACAGCATGTACACAGAACACAGATTTCACTTCCGGATCATCACCAAGGCCTTATTACTCCATGTGCACTGTCGCCAAATTACACACCGACAACCACACTCTCTCAGCTCACATTCTCAAGAATAAACAATTGCCTTTAAATCCCTACCAAAAATGCATCAATATAACTCTTTTATCACCACCAAAATGAGAGAGGAAAAAATGTTCTAAAAATAGACTAGAACTACATTCGTATTATTCGAAGTATTAATTGTGATGTGATTCCATATGCTGGGACGGCGATAAGAAGTGTCAACACAAAGCATTCATAGATTCTCCACGCTAAATGTGCCAGAACGTCAGAAATTTATTAAGTTCCATTGCGACTTGCCAAAATTACTTCTTCTGCTATGTAGGTAAGACAAGGCTGCTATGTGCAAACTTGTATCCCGCAGTAACGTCTACTTGGTTATAACGTACTTGACTAGGAATCGGCTGATCATTTGCATCAAATTGTTTTTTTCGAAACAAGGATTCCATGTGGTAGTGTTCATACGGCCAGGTGGAATCCAACTGCTGTTTTCTTAGGACGTTGATTTGTTTCTTACTTCAGTCAGAACACATTGATTTCTTAATAAACAAATTTAAGAGTACCTACAATAAATTGATTTCAAGTACGTAAAAATACTAATTTACGGACTCCTCCGCTGTAACCAAATGGTATGAACAAAATTGGCTTTCATGCACAGGCTTCGTCTGCATGTTCTAGCATCTGCTGGCTACTTTAAATAACAGCAAAAGACAATCCATCAGCTGTATGCAGCTGGCATTTCGCTATTAAGGTACGATGGCTGGTAATGAGGCGTCGAAATATACTCACCTATGCCACATTTTTACACACACACACACACACACACACACACACACACACATTATAGGCCTTAAATTATATAGCTTTGAAATCATGAATGCAAGTGCAGCGAAATATAACGTTTCTGCAACTCGAACAAAAGTATCTGTTACTTTTCACTCTTTACATTCCATGTCATTTTGTAACATATTATATATCTTGCGTTTGACCTTAACGAGGCGACTCGTGAAACAGACTTTCACCGTGAACCTGCCAAAGCATATTATGACAACATAGAGAATATAAAAATGTGTACAAACTATTTTGTCTTAACTCAGCTGCGATCGGAGAAGACGCTGATATCAAGAATCTCATTTCCGTTGATGACATGAGATTATAACATCTGCAAGAGGAGCTTTTTGTAACGTCGCAGTCAATTAGCCACGCTAAGACGATATAGGCGAAGGTACAAATACAAAAAGCACTAGAATGTATAATATGACGGAAAATCATGATCAAAAAACGGAGCGGAAAACAAGAAAAGTATCATTATGAGAACGACGAAATCTGTGGGAAAGAGTTGGCAGAAGATTCCGCAGAGAACGTGGGTTGGATTATGATGATATTTAAATAAATACTACATTTGGTGAATCATCTGATAATGAAGATGGCGATGAACATTCTGTCGAGGAGGAGAAGCCCAAGCCCGAAGCAAAAATTCCACAACCTGAAGCTGGACCAGAACGTCCATAGCCTTATCCTGAGGAAATTTCGCAAACAGCGCAACCGCAACAAGAAGAAATTTGAGAAATTCTGGAAACGACGGCAGGTGTTAATTATATAATCATGCGGTACATAGACTCTGGCGTTTAGAAGACCAATATTTTTGTTCCAGATCTTCTACAGGGTTGGCAATCAACTCTAGAAGACATATTAGCACTTGCAAAAATGGCGTTTTTAATATTGCCTAAATTTAATATGCTGATCATAATGTTGTTAATCGTTGTTTTCCTCGCACGTTTGATATTAAGCCACATAAGAGCTGTCTTGAGAGAAATGCAAAATATCATTTCAACAGTATCAGGGACAATGCAGATGCTGAGCGGCTATATATATTTCGAAAAAGAAACCAAAGCAATCGAGGCTTATGATTTATTACTAATACCAGTTCGTATATTCTGCCAAAGTTCTATAACCTGCTATTAATTTTGTCAGACCCAGGTTTGGCTGGGAAAGCACGTTTCTAGAACGAATGTCAGCAACAATAGAAAAATCGAGAGGAAACTTTGCTGCTGCTAATGAGGTTTCATTTTTAGATATAGTAATACAAATGCATCATAAAAACAGACATGGAATATACCGAACTATAACTCTGAAGCAGAAATGTTGCAGCATGAAGCAGTAAAGCTGCAGCTTAAACCTGATTCAGAAATTCCTGAGGGAATTTAACATAAAAGTAACTGAAGCATATTATCTGATGCAAGGATAGTTGGTAATAGTCCATATCAATTCGCTCGTTACAGCAGAAGCTAATTAAGAAAACCATGAATTATTCTTGCTAATACACAATATTTAGTTAACAAATTCTGATGCTGTAATTAAAACAAAGCTAGAATAAGAAAATTTAACAGCACCTTCGTCAGAGAGTTCTTATGAGAAATACAACCTTCGGCAAATATTATGTGCTCAGAGCTTGCCCCGCAGGCGTCTTGATCTGTTTTGTGAACGATATATTATACTTCACTTTATTTAGCTCTTCAAAACATTAAGCTATGTGCAAGTACGCTTGCATGACGTATACAAAATTATCAATCAAATTAGGTCTTACTTCCATGGCGCTGCAAAAGATTTGTCTAAAACAATTCCGAATACCATATGACATCGTGGCGGAACTAAACTCAATATGTGTTAACAAGTATAAAACAATTTATGCAATAAATATTACCAACATCAGCTTTCAAAATAATGTGTTGGCACTGATCCTTATGATGGCTACTAATCTATCGTAAGAACAAGAAATGATGCCTGAGACTTCAAAGCGTGAAAGTGCTTGCGGAAAATAATAATCAGGTAGCTTCCTGAAGTCTACTGCAAATGGAGACTTGAATGTCAGAAACAATATAGTATGGGTGTCTACTATGTATTTATCTGCACTGTATCTGAAACCGTCAATATTGCAGATGTAAATTGTTGCCAATAGCCTTTTTTATCCGAAGTGATCGCAATATACTTTCAGCTGACCAGCTCAAAAACTGCTCGCCAAAGACAAGACAATACTACATATACTTGTTGCTTATCATGCTTTTTAGTTGATGTCAAGCGAAGGACTGTGGCACCAGAGCCACTAACTGTGGTGAGCATAATAAAATATAATTCTGCAGAATTATGTCGCATTTGACACGATCGTACAAACTTCCATTAGACTGCGTTCGGCCCCCTTGTTCATGCAATATCATTTCTTCAGTTCAGCATTACAAACTACGCCCGTATTTGAGAATGTGGCAGGTATGAGAGCGAATATCATTAGCACGTGCTTTTGTCTAGTACCGTTTGCAGGCCCTACTGATCCCTTTAGTTTCGAAGCAGCTAAGTAACAATAGAATTCCTACCTTACTGCACTTGTTAGCTAGAATGAATGTTTTGCTAAATTAGTTCTTAGCACATTTACTTTTACAAATTTCTGTTACGCTTTTATTATGTTCACTCAAAAAAGTAAGTCAGTCCTCATAGCTATCACTATGCCCGAAAGGAAGTCCAGACAGAGTGACCTCCCTTATGAGATTCTAGACCATGCAATTACTACTATTCCATAGATTTCAGTGTTGAATAAATAAGCACTATAATATATGGTAAAATTTGGGGTCAGGTTAATGAATATTTTGTATTACTGACATAGATTGGAGACAAGGATGGTACCTATCGTTCGCAGGCAAGGAAGGCATGTCTTGTATGCAGGCAAAAGGATATAACTCCTGTAATCTTCATGTGGGTAAGGCAGATAACTCTTGCGAGTTTCTCATCCGTTTGTTTAAAAATTATTATGTAAGCAATCATCATCTGCCAATCGTCTGCTTTTATTGTTGTCTAAACAAAAATTTAGGAATCATAATCGGACATCATTTATATGTAAACAATAACAAAGGCAATTCTAAATGGTAATATAATGAAAGCTAATCGGAGTCTATATTATCTTTATTACAAGAATGCAGCAAAGCTATCACAAATTGTGCTGACCTAATTCCTTTCGTGGTGTGATCTCATGGCGGCTCCAGAATCTCTTCAGGTTAAAGAACCATACTCTGCGCTCTTAGATTATATGGAAAAGTTGTGCTGTGTAATAATGACAAGTGCTGACCCATTCTCTCCGTTACGTATCTATCTGCAATTTAAGAAGATTACCAATGATTCAGTCCAAACTAACAAACTTCCCTTGGATCAAATAATGTTGCATATTGACTTTATCCAATAGAAATGTGAAATTTCCATCTGATATTCGAAAAGTATAAGTTATTGATTAGCACTATGTGAAATGCCAGTTGTATGAAATAAACATATACGGGATGCATTTGATCAGCCTGGTTCCCAGCTCTTACAAAGCGTAAATTAAATTACTTAAAGTCAACAAAGAATCGTCTCTTTTGCTAAAAAGTTATTTCATCTCCAGAGTGCCAATGCCGAGAGTAACCCAGCTCCATACATGTCCAGTTGTACTATGTTTTGACATAAATGAAGGGTTGTGAATCATACTAACCATTCAGCCAACACGGCTCAAAAACCACAATAAATCTTCAAAAGCAAATGAAAAGAGTTGTTTAAATTAACAATGTCTTTAAAAAGAACATTCTTGTTTTTTGTTTTAAAAAACCTACCTAGAGGTTCCGCTTTAACTATAAATTGTGGAGCCATATTTATAATGCTGCAGTTTTAGACACATATACACGAAATAAATAGAACGAATTAAACAAAGCAACACTAATGAAAAGAACCATTCCAACAACAAGCACATCTTCTGTTATTATGATATGGTATGTCCTAAATCAAGTGTTACGACTCTGTGGTCATAAATTACGTTGCAGACAGAAGCAAAACCAAAACGTTTTGTAATCGTAATTCGAAGATAATTCTAAAAGTTCTTCACTTGTCCAGGTGTGTTCCGAATGAATTCCCGTCCTCGAATGTGCTGATGATCCAAACGTCTCTATGTATCACAATGGTCTTTTCCAGAACTCCTTTGATAACTTCAAAATAATCATAGAATCATATTTTAGTCCAATAAGCACTTTGTAACTCTAATGAATAATATTTAAAACGAACTTGTGTGTACTCTCAAACTATATCTAAGCTCAACATTAAAGACATCTGCATACTGATGTTAACACCAGAATATATGAAATAAAAATTAGGAATGAATCCGAATTAGGAACGAATTCATTGCTCCGTTTTATCCTTATATCCATCCCGAAGAGTCGTTTACGATTATATGTCACATTATAACTTCATTTAAAACATCTTACTGCTTAAATCTCATAATTACGATACATCCCACTTGACCTACCTCAGTCTACCTAACCGCATGACTTAATTAGCCAACCATACAAAAATCAAAATTCCTACGTAAGCAGGTTTATGAATACCAATTTGTCAACTCCTGTGTTTATATATCATATACAGTCTACGTGCCAAAGTTGAAGCATACATATAGATAAATTTATATACCAAAATATAGCTATATATACGATAAGACATGTAAATACAAAGTTTGGATTAATGATACTGGTAACCAATAAATAGCTTTTAAAAACGAAATCTGCCCGTTACTTTCTGTCCTAAGTAGGGTAGGAACGTTATGATTCCAGTGAAAACCATGTTGGTTGTTTTATTTAGTTGGATATAAAGTACTCTATTGCATTCTACTGCATTGTATTGAAGAGCTATATTGCCTTCTTGATCATCCATTGTCAGTACCTACCCTTGTTTCTGACTTCTTCCACGGCAATGGTCGGTAATTGCATATGATCTTTGTAAAAGACATCTCGTTAAGATCCTGTAAATGTTAGAATAAGCATAAATTGTTTACTTTAGCAATTTTTCTTCACAAGTAGATAATCATCCGATTTACCTTACAATGGACGATAGAAAAATACCGCACGTACAACAATAACAGATATGTATGTTTGCTTCTGAAATAAAACAAGTGTACAGCAAAACTCAAGAAGACAACCAATACATTAGTATGTTAGCATTGTTAGCATTATGACGCCAATATGTACATCTAGGATGCGTAGGAATATGCATTATATGCGGAATTTACATTGTTGTGATAGAATTACAACATCATAGACCTATAAACTGATTGCAATAGTTTATTTAACGGTAAACAATTTAAATAAATAGCATTATTTAAAAACAAAAAAAGAAACAACACAAAACGGAAATGTAAAATGTTTGAAAATATTTAGAAATCTACTACGTGCTATAAATTCTCTCCATCATCAACTTTTGCATATTACAAATATAAGAAACTTAATCAACGGGAAAATATCACTCTGCAAAACTACACATTTTTATGCTGAATAACGTGAGAATAATTCTTGATTATTGGTTTGTTTCGGATTTTACTGCGTGCCAGCAATGGACGGCTATATAATGAGACAACGAGGACCACTTTAGTCATCCAGCCTTGCAGGAGGATCGATAGGGCTGGGGGTACGCAGGTGTCTGGATTAACAGATGTAGGCCCTGAATGGTAGTGGGGATGGGATGGTATCCACGCAGATCGCAGGTCAATGCTCGAACTCTCTGTCATTTTGTCTGCAGAAACGGTCCTGTTAGCCTCGCAATCTTTAGCGCCTGTTCTAATGGAGGAGCACTACACGTACCTGTCCTGAGCAGTGTGCTCCCTAGCGTTAGTTTTTATATGAAAAGCCTTCTAATTAAGTCTTGATTGTATCCTTATAGCGTTTCCTCTGGCCTGCTTTGAAGCGCTTTGCTTGTTCTAGATCGCCAATAAAGAGTCTTTTCAGAAGCCAATGGTGTGGCATACAAGCTACAAGACCTGCAGATCTCAACTGGGAATTTAGCCAGATGGAGTAGATACTGGGCAGTCCTGCTAGGTCAAGGACACCAACATCCGGAATCCTGTATTGTCACGTGGTGTTGAGGAGTCTTCTGAGGCTTGTGTGGAAGTAGTCCAAGTGGTTCACCAAGGAGTGTCCGCTGCGTATTTTACAGCTTAATTAGGGCCATGGGTGAGAACTGAGTGCATATGGGGACTAAATGTGTATCAGCTACCCCGACTATGCACGACTGTTTATCCATCAGAGATGCTACTCATACAATACACTCCCATACATCCGAAGGCTATCGGCACAGAAAAGGTTATATGATAAAACTGTATGTATCAAAATGATTAAATACCAAAGAGGAAAGTACTAAACCACAACAAATAGATGGTAAAAATGTGTAAGAGTAATTATATAAAAGATACATTATGGTGAATAACAGTACATATGTTCGCTAAAATTACTCAAAGAAAATGGGATTGCACACATCCTATAAACGAAAACAAATCCTAACTCTCTTCAAGAAATTTAAAATAGAAAACGCATTTGTGGTATCAGAAAGTTCATTTATATGCTAAACATTGTAGTAGCGATCGCGTCTAGCTTGGAAATCGAGAAAATATATAACAATATCCATATCTTCAGACTTGCTACCGAAGATTTCCTTTTTCAGTATGAACGTGATTGTAACATTTTGAAATGTTCATGTTGTAACGTAGATCAGAAGCGTAGCGATAATATTTTGCGCCCGGGGACAAACTATAAAATTGGCGCCCCAGCAATCTTGTGACCGATTTATTACCCTTGTTTACTTATTATAATGTAACGATGTAAGCCTCATTTTGGCGCCCCTGTACCTTGGCGCCCGGGGACATATGTACCCCCCTGCCCCCCCCCCCCATAGCTACGCCTCTGACGGAGATGCATATTCATGTTCGTACCTTGTCCACATAAATGCACGTGTTTGCAGTGACATATCATCAGTGAACGCTGTCTGATATCAAGGAAAATGGTAGATGAAATTCCAGAGGAAAATCTTCCAGCAGCAACTCATATGAACCTGGATGGACATAACGTTAGTGTAGTGTCAAGACATTTTTTCCCAATATGCCACACCTCGAGTGACTCTCCATGAAAAATTCCAATATACATACAATAAACGACTACGCATTTGCGACATCATCATTACTGAAGACATTACATCTTAAAGCAAGTTATATATCTACAAATTTCTCAAAGACTTTCTTTGGACTAAACAAATTGCAATGATTATCACTTAGCATCAACAGAACAGCTTTTATAGATGTCATATTCTTCAGACATCTTCGTGCGACAAATATCTGCTCCACAAAGAAGACGAAAATGTATTGTACAAAAATGTAATTTGCATCATCAGTCCATTTTTCAGTTAATCCATGGACATGTGATTGTGAATTTCTAAAATATTTAGAAATTTCACATGTTTTAACATTGAAAAAGTAAAAGATTTTTCTGCATTGACCTGTACAGCAAACACAGCTTCATCATCCATTTCAACTATGTTAGTGTTGCATGCGTAGTTTTCGGATGTGTTCAAGTATTATCGAAAGTCAAACCAAGGAATTACTATCTAGTCTCACCTTGGTTTCGTCGCTAGCAACTTTACTTGGAGCCATCGTGATTGTAGTTATTATTCTCTTTGTAACGTTTGGAAGGGTGGTTTTCTGACAGTTTGGATTCACGTTTATTTCTGCTGGCGAATCTGCAAACATGATGTGGACCCAGTCTATGTTGAGAAACCGTATCATGGTTTTGTTTCGTCCAGCAGTAAGGATGACGACTATACGGTACATGAATTTTATCCGGTTCTGGAAAATAGGTAGAACTGCAGATTGCGTTGATTAAACGGATTTTTCGGTCCGAGCTGCGATTGCAGACAATATTGTGTCTTTCCAGAAACCGAGAAATATTGTTATTATCAAATACTGTTGTCGAGAGTGAGTGGTGCCAATGCGAATTTCAGATTTCTCATTAACGGCCACTAGCACAAAGAAACGTTTGAACATTATGATTCTATTAGTTAAAATATATAATAAAAACAGGTCTCTGAAATGAAAGATTATATACAGACAAATACGTATGTAACCACGACGATGTCTTGTTTTAGAAAACGATCAAATATGCTATGCCTTTACTTCAAAGGCTCGAGTACATCATTTGTCGCAAATGTCTCTTTGCTTTCATTTTCTGACTTGAATTCAATGTGTTCAATGTACTAAGGCTTTAAATCACATTTAAAAACAGCAAACTTGACGGTGGCAGGGTTTTCCTTGTCTAACAAAATGTAGTGTTTGATGAAAAAATTCGATCACGTGACAAATTAAAATAGAAACCCTGCATAAATGTATTGAGAGTGGATGTTGATGGTTTTAAATTAATATATGTGATGATAAAAGTATATGCACTGCTGTCGTCGTTGAGTCCAATAAGTGTGTAATACTGGTATAATCGAATAGGTTTGTCGAGAGTGAGTCGTGCCAATAGAAATTACAGATAGCTCAATTAACGGCTACTGGCAGAAAATAAAAGTCTGATCATTATGATTTTTTCGGGTGGGGTGGGGTGGGGTAACATTGATAAATCTAAGCTGGTTCCTGAACTAAATGATTAATACAGAAAAACACAGACGTAAAGCAAGACAATCTTTGTTTGGGGAAAATGATCCGATATGCTATTCTTCAAGTCCAAAAAAACATGCATTACTGACATCATGGGTTCCTTTTTATTTGTTACATCTTCTTCATCATCTTAGTTTTAGCAAATGTATATCTGGTACATCTTAAATTGATTTCTTACAAACTATACGCCGTGATTAGTGCTTTGTAGAGGACCAAAGAAACACTTAGTGAAGTATTAGTAGTAGTTGTAGTAGTAGTATTTTTGAAGAAATAGCAAGATCATATTGATCTATCCACTTTGTCGCTTGAATTAAACTGTAGCTGACTCGTAATCACGCATGGACAAGGGGAACAGTTTTGTGTCATGATTGAAATAGCTTTAGACTTTGAACACATTTCTGTAATAATATTTTGGTTTGTATTCCTATGCAATTATTACTTTTTTCAAGCCGTTTTATAAATGGCTTTGATAGAAAGACTCTCTCTCTCTCTCTCTCTCTCTCTCTCTCTCTGCGCGCTCAGAACATGATACTCTTTGCCTCTGAACTGCTCGCAATCAATCCATGTTACTCGACGCCGTGAGTTTATCACTTTCATCTCAACAGTGCCAGATTAAGGTTGGGATGCATGGAGAGAAAAAAAACCAACCCAACCCACAACCCACTTGTAGGTATCACGGTACCAATTGTTTTTCCATAGACCTCAATGCTAATATTTGGAGAGATAAATATAGTTTCTATCCTAATTTAGCATGCATCTCACACACTGTTATAGAGAACAATGTTAGATCGTCAATTTGACGATGACAAAACCAGGTACTCCATTGCATTTAAGAGAGATAACTCTGCTGGAACTAGACAGGGGTATGAGTTATCTAGTCACAACATACCTATTTTCAGTCATTTTCAAAAAATCATAAAAAATACAAAATATGATCTATATAGGAATTAGCATAAATTCACATGTTGCCAAGAGGCTAAACTTTTTTAAGCCTAACAGAAAGTACAACTCTTACATAATCCACCAATCATAGCTAGTGTTGTCGTTTTTTTTATTGTAATGGACCCTACACCTTAAGCACCTCCCACATGGACTTGCGCAATTGGTACCGTTATACCTGTAGTTGGCTCCCCCTAGATCGCATGGATCTCCCAAAAATGTGTTTAAATAAAGTGTTTAAATAAACCCTCAATTGCTTCATCGAATAGCTAACATAAGTATACAAGTATAAAGGCCAGTTTAAGGAAAGCGTTCATGGTGTATGTGTGACTCCATATCATAGGAGACGCAGTCTGCCACCAGCACCATAACCACTACCATGATCACAACCATTAATCCGCTTCTGCCTCTCATACTGGATCAGTATAAGAACTTGATGTAATATTCAAAAGGTCTTAATATTTCGTGTGGTGAAGGTGGCTTTATTACATATTTTTGATACGTCATAAAGAATGAAACCAAACTTAACGAAATCGACAAACACAAACATGTCACTCGATTGTACTCGACAATCTCAAGGAATCATTTCACACCATATTACCATTTAAACAAAATCGCATCCGCTAACCACCCACCCCACCTCGAAAACCCGAAAAATGAGTGGTCGGTGGCTTATAGTAGCTGAAATTCCTGTGTGTATGATAATTGTTGAAATAAGTTGTAATGTAAAAACTACAACTGAATTTGTGTATGCTAATTGCTGAAATAAGTTGTAATGTTAAAACTACAACTGAAGTTGGGAGGAGTAAGCTTATACTGGATCTAACACTCTGTTAGTGTCATCGTGCTAACATTAAACAGGTTGTTGATATTATTATGAACTTTGATACTGAAGAAAGCACCTAAACAATAAATATAAACGGCAGGAAACCGCACCGTTGGCCTTGTGTCTCAGATGCTGAAGATCGCGGGTTCAAATCCCGGTCGAGTCATACCAAAGACTTATTTTTTTATAAACGGTACTTACAGCTGCTTTGAAGCTCAGAATTAAGAGATTAGTGTTAGGATTGGTCACCCTGGTGTCAGGATAATGTGACTGGGTAGGACATGATGT
The DNA here is from genome assembly GCA_030141615.1 of Unio pictorum. Classification (NCBI taxonomy): domain Eukaryota; kingdom Metazoa; phylum Mollusca; class Bivalvia; order Unionida; family Unionidae; genus Unio; species Unio pictorum. The sequence continues at coordinate 7,417,974 of JARLTB010000080.1, read as the reverse complement.
TGAATGTCTTCGGCCTGATGCTCTAGTACTTGACATCACTATAAACTGCCACACTGCAGACACCCCAGCAATATGACTGAAAATTGTTAAAGCTACGTTAAAAATCCAAAACACAAACAAACACATTTGGAGAAAGTTTGAGTTGGATGCCAATTGTAGCTGCGGTCAAAGGGCCGAGTTAATGTGTCGATGTGGCAAGATAGTTATCAGAGAGGGCCAGTCAACATAAAGGACGCTTACTCAATAAAAAAAAATATTAATGCACTTGAGAATTTACGAAATCAAAATACTTACATAAATATCTTCCATTGCTCTTAAAAATAATGAAATCTTAAATATTTCAAATAATACAATTTAAGTAATATATAGTTGTGCATTCGAACCACTTCTGAAGCTTCACTATCTCGATCTTTCCTATAATGAGATAACATATCTTCAGCAATCTGTCTTGATGTCATCAACAACATTTACTTCAGTAAACTTACAAGGAAATCCGCTTAACTGTGATTGTAACATGGAATGGGTAAAGAGATGAATGTTGTCTATATATATATATATATATATATATATATATATATATATATATATATATATATATATATATATATACATATGGTAAGCTTATTACTGATCTGGATAAGCTCACGTGTACAGTTTTCGATGGTGCCAATTATGCATTGCTCTTACGACTTGGTACTGAAGATTTCGTTTGTCAGTATGAACATGACTGTAATATTTTGAAATGTTCCTCCTGTGATGTAGATGCGTGTTCAGTTCGTACCTTTGTCCCGATAAATACACGTGTTGTCGGAGTGATGACAGATTAGTGAACTCGGTTTGAGGTGAAGTGAAAGGGTTTTATGAATTTCAAACGGTAATACATCCAGCAACAAACTATGTGTACCAGGACAGACATGACATTAGTGTCGTGTCAAAACATTTCTTCACAAATATGATACTCCTCAAGTATATTTCCATGAACGATTCCAATATACATACTATAGATGAGTATGCATTTACTACATCGTCATCACTGAAGACACAGCGTCTTAAAGGAAGTTAAACATCTAGAATTTTTCAAAGACTTTCTTTGGACTGAACAAATTGCAACAATTATTACTTAACAACAACCGAATAACGTTTATAGATGCTTGATATTTCAGTCATTTCCTGCGAAATACCAACTGGACTTGTCCAGAAACCTGCTCCGGAAAGTAGACTGATTTGTATTGTATAAAATTTTTGTTTGCATCTTTACTATATCTTTCTGGTAATTCATGGACATGTCATTGCACATTTCTAATAGACTTTGTTTATTTCACATATTCTAACATTAAGAACATAAAAGACTTTTCTACTTTGACATGCACCACAAACACTACTTTACCCTAGCGAATACGTTGATGATGGACCACTGTCCAATTACAATCGAGACTTAAACTAACGAATTAATATATAACGTCACTTTGGTGTCCACCTTAACGACTTCATCAGATATTGTAAGCAACACCTTCGTAGCTGAGACATCTGTATGCAATCCTGGCTTCAACCTTCTACGTTATCTGTGGACCACACTGAACCTCTTTTTTTAACCGGACAGTGTGGTTGTGCAGTCAATAATATATGATGGGGCCAGGGTTAGGGTTAGGGTTCTTCCCGCTGCTATGGAGCTTTACAGACCATGTAACACATCGTGAAAACTGTCCACTGACGAAATTCCCCCACGGTCTGCAGACTCTGATAATGATGATGCTGTTAAGTGGCTGATCACGCATCGCACACGATAAATAAGGATCTGGCACTATATATATTTTTATGTTTATTATATATTATTTTAAATGCTTTACATGTTCTAAAACAGATTAAACTACATAAAATCGATATCGTTTTGCTCTTCATATATATATATATATATATATATATATATATATATATATATATATATATATATATATATATATATATATATATATGAGCCTCGTCAATCCGGACACTGATTATCCGGACATATTTCAACGGCAACATAATTGATAAACGTTGATTTCCTCCGTTATACCATGAATCCGCATTTCCGACACAAACAAAATAAATCTAAAAATGGGATTTAAGAGGAGCAGCAGAGAGGGTGAACCCTACAATTTTCCGAGCGTCGATTCGGAAATCTGAGGATTCCACCAAATAGTAAAAAAAATGGCGTCTATTCGATAAAATAAGATTTCCTTATATACGCCAACGTCGTAGTCATTCACCCTCTCTGCTGCTGGAACTTTCAGTTCTGGGTTAATAATTCTTTTACGAGTTCAACCAAATATTTGATCGAGTCCGATACGATATCGTGTCCGAGGATCATGTAAATTTATTGTTATAAATCCGTGCGGGGTCGACTGAGCGTTACTAAAGAAATTTTTTAATTGATTGAAGTCCATATCGGAACACCATGTCTGCCAAATATTTCGTAGCGTATGTGTATCAACGCCGTTAAACACAGCAAGAATATTACAGTTATCTCTGATCACTTTTGGAATCTGAGTGTAGCGTTGAGTGACATATATCACGTCGGTGTTTTTATGCCTGCCTCGGGAAAATATTCTAGCTGGGTTTTGTTGATTGTCTAACATCACATCATCGTATACAACTAAATTGTTAATGCTCCCATCAAGGTCATCCACGGATGGTGCCTCGTCAATATCAGTTATAAAATCGATGGCGTTCTCACCCTTAATTTCTGATGCATTCTCGTTAAAATCCTTTAACACTTCATAGCATCATTGATCATCTACGCTGGGAGCAACTAAATACAACTTATCCCACTTCATCCATCTCACTATTAAACTGAGCAACAATTGAGTCTTGCCGGATCAAGATGGCCCGATTATAATTGCGCGGATAGAGTTGGGTAGCGCTGCATGATGCTTAACTGGTTCTCTTGTTTTAGTCGCTGAAAAATCAATTATATCCATATCTCTATACATAAATTATGGATCTATATTGTGTGAAGTGTAAAACCCGTACTGGCACAGATGACTTGACGACGATTACAACTAGAAATAACCGATCAGCGCTTTCTGGTAAATGCGTGCAATGTGGTACAAAAAAATTTAGATTTATTTCTACAAAATCAAAGATTTTACAATTCGGAGATGTTTTAAAAAAAAACGAGGAGGTGATATCGCAGCCAAATTGGCAAAGCTCCCTGGAACCCCATGGGCAAAGTACCCTGGAGAAAAGCACCTTCCAGGATATAGCTACTGTGGCCCCGGAACACGATTAGATATCAGACTTGATGATCAAAATCAGCCCCGACCCGGCGAGTATCCGATAAACGCTATTGATAAAGCGTGTCATGCTCATGATGTTGCATATAAAAGCAGCAATCTGCAAAACAGGCATCTCGCAGATGTGAAATTAATTCATGCGTTAAATGCTATTCCTGATAAATCCTTCAAAGAAAAATTAGCTTCATTTTTGATAAAATCGGCTATGAAAGGTAAATTGATGTTAGGTGCCGGTAATTAATAATATGGAATCAATTTATTATTCCCCAAGAGGATACTGGAGAGGCAAGGCAGCAATCAATAAACTCGCCAGCGCCGCAAAAGTGAAAAAGGCCACTGCGGCTAATTGGTTATCCAAACAGGCACTATGGCAAATTTATCTACCGCGTCCTAAACAAATCAATTTCTCGCATTTTGACGTTACCGGACCCAATGAAGTTCATCAAGCTGATTTATTGTTTTTACCACATGACAACGGTTACAAATACGCGCTAACCGTAGTTGACGTTGCGAGTCGATACAAACAAGCAGAACCGTTAAAAGCAAAATCATCACCTGAAGTTGCTTCTGCATTTGAAAAGATTTATCGACGAGGCCCACTACGCTGGCCAAATCTGTTACAAGTTGATCCTGGCAAGGAATTTCAAGGCGCTGTTTTATCAGCGATGAAACATCATAATGTCACCATACGACGAGGGCATACTGCGCTACATCGCGATCAGGCAATTGTTGAACGATTTAATCGGACTCGTGCTGAACGGTTATTTGGATATCAATACGCGAAGGAGTTTATTCAGGATAAAAGATCCCGTGAATGGGTTAAGAGATTACCAGCTGTGATTACCGCGCTCAATAACGAGATTACTCGAACAATTTACATGAAACCTGTCAACGCGATTAAGAAAGCGTCTATACCAAAAATGGAAATCCAAGGAATTTCACAAAAAGATTTCAAAGAACCAATTCTTGGTAGTAATGTCACTGTAAGGTACTTATACGAACCAGGAGAGCTTGAGGGTGGTAAAAAAAAGAGCTACCGATCCTATTTGGAGTGTTACTGCACACAAGATATCTACTATAACACGATCTACGGGTAGACCAGCAATCTATAAACTGGATTCAACTGCTCCTCAGCGAGGATTTACTCGACAACAACTACAGGTAATCCCCGAGGATACTCAATTACCACCGAGCGGTCTTAACTAGCACCCCGGCGTCTGTTGCACTCAAGACAAGTCAACATCACATTGTTTCTGACATGACCGAGACTGTTATTTTTTCTGTCTACGGTAAATTGGCGAGGATCTTTATCCGAATACTGCCAACGCATTATACAATTGCAACTCGCGCAGTGATTATTCTGTTGTTGTTTCAGCGTAATTATTAATTCAGCATCAATGTCAAATTCTCTATTATTTTTTTTATCCTGTTGTTTATAACCAGAGAGTTTTTTCTGATTTTATCCTTGACGTTGTCGGCGCTGATTGTAGTGTTATTATCGTCACCAATGATTTCATCATCGAAAACAATTCTTCGAAGCTGATTTATTCTTCGTACTCTGGATACTGCGAGATAGACTAAATTTGACCATTCGATGCGATTATCTACCATCCAAACAATTGTATCCGATATAGTCAATCCCTGTGAAGAATGTATCGTCGCTGCGTAACCTAACGTCCATGGGGATTTATCAGCACGCAATGCATTTTCGACGACGCTGATATCAACCAGCACAATATCATTTAATACGAGAATTTGTTTTTCACGTTGTCCTGGAATATCAACTTCAATGTTCTGTTTTCGTGTATCCGAAGGCCTATAACAAAGAGGCACAGGAAGTGTTGCAAAGTTTTCTTTATGCAATTTAAATAACTTCATCTGAAGTGTGTCTCTGACTATTTTTCTACTTGCAATTATCAAATCGTTTGGTCTCCACGTTTCCCAAAAATCTTTTAATGGAGTTTCTGAAATTATTTCACGCGTTATTTCGCATTGGATTCTGTCCGGTTGTAGTCTAATTAGCCCTTTGAATTCTCGTAATCGTTCATCAAGTGATCTATAATCAGTGGTGATTTCTTCATAGTAGTCTACAAAACCCTTTAGCCATTCATGTGGAGATGCACCGACAAATGGTGGTGGTTGGCCGTGATCACCGCACATGACGACTTTTGTGTTTTTGTTTAACAACCACTCGAGAAATGTTTGTAATACATCTAATGACACTGTGCATATTTCATCCCAAATTATGATTTCAGGAATGAATTTATCACCCATACGCTCAGGAGTCCATTTGTCACCCTTCCATCAAAAAAAACTGTGGTAGGTACAGGCATTTACCTCTCGCTGTATCATCTCTCTGGCGAGTCTGTGAGTAGGTGTTAGGACAATCATGTTTGACCGACGAAATAATTCAATTGCACGAGTTGTCTTTCCTGACCCACCACAACCGTTTAAATAAACTGTCTTGTATCTACACACTGGATCAGATACCGGTGGTGCATTAGAAAATTCTGATTGAATTTCAATACGGTTACATGAAAGATATTTATCATCCATGGTAACGTCTGCGGATTCACAATACTCATGTAGCGTTTCCTTTTTAAATCGCCAACGCCCCCACGCTTCCTCGGGATCTGTGAATGCCGCTACAGCTGATTTGTATTTATTGTGGATATACATCGAATCAGTGGCTACTCTAACCGCGGTATTAGGAAATCTATTTATCATCGAAAATAAATTGATAGAAGCATAAGCTAGCATAGAACTTCTCAAATGCGTATATTGTTTAATATATCCATCACAGTAGGTAACAACCGTACCTAATTTCTCACCATCGGATAGGAAAGCGTCTTTACGATTTACAAGTTTTCCCTGTTTCGTTAAATCCGTTACGATAAAATCGTATTCAGCGATGTCTATGATCAACCACGAGGAATATTTTGCATTGTCGTATCTTCCACCCTGGGTAAATTTACCGATTATTCTTCGTCCAAAATCTTTTGCTTGTCCGCTTTTAATTTCAAATAACTTCTTAGACCAATTCATGAATTGTTCTTCACTGAAATTCGAAGAATTTCCATCTGGAAATTGTTTTCGCTGTTCGCTAATTATACGATCTAGATCGGGTTGTGGTAGGCAAACTTCTTTCTGAGCTCGATAACATATAATAGATCCGGAAACAATCAATGATATTAACATACCACAATCAATCATATATCGTAGTAACACTATTGGCATCCAGGCCTTTTCAGATATATGTCTACCAAGCCAAACATAACTACACGGATGTAACCCTGTAGCGAGTTCAAATGATATCACACGAGCGAATCCAGTTAAATCAAAATTAGGCAATGGACCATTAATCGCAACACGAGTCATTTCATGCGTGGGGTGTCCAAATCGATTAAAGTACTCAGCACATTCCCCATACCCGAGAAAACTTCCAGGATAACACGCGGATATATCAATTGAAATCATACCATCACGTGAGTATTTTGTATTCCACAGTCATCCATGACTAAATTCGACGCAACTCAATTTAACGTCCTCGAGAAAATCACTTCGTGTTGGACGCCATGAGTTTTTTTCTCTTGCGAAGTGAGCTACCACCGATGGAATGGAATAGTAAAACTATCCGTGAGTAGTTTTTCATGGAAACTCTCCGGTGAAAAATCATTAGCGATTTTTCTCATTCTGTTATCTAATTCTTCAACGCGATATAATTCACCATTTGGTCTCACAAATTGATCGAATCCTATTTCGGGATCTTCATCACTTCTAAGTAACCACACTGACACAGGATCATCTTTACACAGCGTGTGAATAGCATCGAATAATTTCTCTTCATAAAAAACATCCCCGACGAATTCTTGGGGTATATATCTCACGGTTCGTTCTCGTGGAAATATTGTTACCGCAGGTGTCCACGCGTGTTTGTTATGATCAATAATTTGTATTGGCGCTCCATTTTTGTTATATTTCGGTTCGTATAAAACTTCTCCGGTTATCGTCATAACGGTTATTGGGAATCTTAATGATGTTTCTAATTTAGCTATATCAGAAATCTTTGCACCGTGTTGTTTCACTGTCAGTTCCCATTCGGTTATTTTCCTACGTCGCAGATCAGTTAGTTTATTTCCTCGGGATGCATTTGTGAAGTGTTCCATTACCCGTGTTGCTACACAATTCAGTGAACTAGAATATTTCATAGGAGCTAGTTTTGCGATATCGGGTTTATGATTTAACGGATATAACCCATAAACAATTGTTGTTACGGGATAAGATCTCTCGTAGTATGGTTTGTCGATTCCAGTTAGAATTCCTGGTTTGGAATCTCTACTCACAATGACAGTTTTTTTATTCTTGAGGATTGGTTCAAATTTATCCCTGATAATCCATTCGTCGCCGACTTCGATAATGAATTTTATTCTGAAAAAATACTTCTGTTGGGGATTGCTTTGTTTGGGAATTGCTTTGCAATTTACCTTTGGATTTCCATCTTTGATTTTCCTTGTTTGGGAATTGCTTTGCAATTTACCTTTGGATTTCCATCTTTGAATTTCCCCTTTGGATTTTACACCCTTGGATTTCCAACCCGTTGGCGAGCCAAGATGTGAAATTATCTCAGCTGCTCTTTCATCGTTCATAGTAGCATCGATGTTGGGTACATTGGCATCTTCGTCAATAATTCGAAATGTCGACCAACAGTATGCTGCACCGTCTCGGTAGAATTCATTAAAACACTCCCTGATTTTACTTAGTATAGTTCTATCACCGATTAGACGTTTTGGTGTATCAGAGACTCTATCGAGATTGAATTTAGCATTTTTCCAAGGCTTGATTTTCGATAATCTCTTGAACTCATTATCAAGATTGAATTTAGCATTTTTCCAAGGCTTGATTTTCGATAATCTCTTGAACTCATTATCAAGATTGAATTTAGCATTTTTCCAAGGCTTGATTTTCGATAATCTCTTGAACTCATTATCAAGATTGAATTTAGCATTTTTCCAAGGCTTGATTTTCGATAATCTCTTGAACTCCTCCATGTTATAATTAAAACAAGACTTTAAATAGAAAAATATAGTATAATGAATCACTGCAAGTGGCTTATGATTGGATCAACAACCCCGTGTAACAAGTCATGCAGAAGCGAATTCTGTGGGTATCATATGCAAAGCGTGAGAAACGGTTCAAAAGGTCCTCTCCCATGCCTCCGATGTGGGGTGGGCGTCAGGGGAAAATCACAATTATGCCTCAGTTGCGGCGGAAAACGATACAGGGAACTAAAACGCTATTATGACAAACGAATCAATGACTCGTTCAATGACAAAGTCATCAAAACCCCTCAAGATTATATCCAGAGATTTAGAATAAATTAGACAAATAGTATTATTATACAAATGAGCCAAGATTTCAGACCCCATCCAGTGCTTGTTAATTACGAAGCCTCCAGTGATGGTGTTGTCAGGCACCGCAGACTAAAAAAACAGGTTGAATGGGTAAATAATATGGGATATTTGATGTTTTCAGCTGGGAGGAAGAATTATTTTTGAAGTATTTCATGGACCAATCGAAGACGGCTTTGTGATTGATCACATAAATGGCGTGAAGACTGATAATTGTCTTGGGAATCTTCAAGCCGTCTCACAAAGTCAGAATGCAAAATTAGGTGGAACTGGTAGGAACTCAAAACGCCCTAGGGGGGGCAAATCGTTTGATTTAGAAACCAGTGAGGAGAACATATTTTAATCAATAAATGAAGCCAGTAGATACTTTGACATTTGTAGTGCTTCAATACGATTTGTTGCTGAAAATATAATTAAAACTGCTCTGTCAAAACGGACAGGTCACAGGATAAAATTCGTATACACCTAAAACGATTCAAGGGGGATAAATCCTTTATGTATAAATCCAACAACTGAATACACTCTACTCATTAAGTTCCCTTGTATTATGACGTCAAAGGATTTGTGTCGTCTGCTAGTACCTGTATACCTTGACTAGGCGCGCCGCGCACGTGACTGTATTGGAGTAATACATAGTTTCGGTATAGTTGTATTTTTTTAACAATTTCTAAAACCTTTTATTGTCGCTTTGGCTAAAACTGCATTATTTAAACAGCCTGTATTTATTTAGATCATGTACAGACGTTCTTTATCGCGCTCAGCCGGAAGTGTTTTCCATTCCTTGACGTAGGTGGGCGTGGTTAAAATTCCTGTATACCGCTCTTTGTGATTTAATCGATAATGTACTTGTCTAGAGAATTAGAACAGGGAAAATATGCTGTTATTTAACAACTGTATTATTTCGTTTAGTGCTTCATTAAACTATTTTGTTCCATTTAAATGTTGTGAAACGGTATTAATAAGTAATTCAAGGAAATAAAATAACACACTCGTGAAACGACGGGGCTTTATTAGTCGCCTTATATATATTACGGCTCGTAATAAGCTTGGGGCTTTCGAAGGCCAAATCCGACCGATCAAAACTAACCAACGCCATTAACACGGGCGTGTGGTTGTTTTTTCAATCATGCAACCGGGTTAATTTAGTTTGGTTGCTTTTGATTGGTTGTGGATTGGCCGTAGAAAATCTGCCCCGTCGTTTCATGTTTGTGCTGTGTTGTGCCGTCCCCACATCATTACCATCAATCGTTCCATTGAATTATAATCCATCCTTATATGGAATTGTGCCGTCCCACATCAATCGTTCCATTGAATAAATACCATCCTTAATTAAGTTAATATAAGTATATGTATGCCTAAAAGTCTGCCGCAACACTCGAGCGGAGACATATATGGCATTGTGCCGTCCCACATCATTACCATCAATCGTTCCATTGAATTATAATCCATCCTTAATTAAGTATATGTATGCCTAAAATCTGCCGCAACACTCGAGCGGAGACATATATGGCATTGTGCCGTCCATTAATTAAGGTAATTAAGTACATGTATGACGCCCCCCAAGCATATCTTCTGGGCGGTCTAAGATGGTGTTTGCCACGTTAGGCCTCCCGCCGGAGATGTATGTTTCGGGTCCCCTTGGGCTTACATGGATGCGAAGGCACCCAAGGAGTTCCAAAGATACGTGTTGTCACATACCTCTGGGTCTCTTTCACGTTATTTGACGCGAATGGGGTTTCCAAATGGGGTTTTCAGTACAGCATATACATGGACTTAATTAAGTTAGTTAAGTATATGTATGCCTAAAATCTGTCACAACACTCGAGTGAAGATATACGGCATTGTACTGTCCATATATTTTTTAATAATTAGAGGTAATATATTATTATATTTTTATAAAAATATGGATATCAAAGATGTAAATGCTATAATTGCTGAAATTTCAATTTTAAAAAATAAAGGGGTATTATTATCTAAAGATCTCGACGCTGACAAGATTACCTCGGAATATGAAGACATTGAGTATCAGTCTAGTAAGGGTCGTTATGTTTTACCTAAGATGTACAGACTCGTGAAAGGAATTCAAAAGTCCATCAATGCTTGTTTGTACGGTAACGACATTAATGTATTTATAACGCTATTTAGCACCGTTGAAGCAATACCTCAAAAGCTCAGCCAAGAGTATCAAAAACGAGCTGAAATTAGTTCTAAGGTTCGTGATCTTAGGAAGATATTAAACGAGGAGCGACCCGCATCTTAACCACGTGAGCGTTACTATAAAAAATAGGCTTTCAGTAAATAATTTAAAAATTTATTTTTTTTTAGCGTTTTTTGTAACTACATAGGATTTTCTCCTGAAATGATACTCAGCAGTTTGGGTTTACTCATGCAGCTATGTGCGTACTGGATTATCTGGTCGTGGTAGCAAGTAATCACCGCGACGCCTCCATTTTCACGTAGTTGTTGTTGTTGCCGTGTCGTTAATAAAAATCGTTCATTTCCGTTCTCAGATATTACAATTTTGAAACCCTCAGCGATGTTATTTCTGAAACATTCGCGGATAGCGTCGTACAGTTTAACCTTGTCGGAGATGGATACGTTAGCTTGATGGTACATTATTTAATAACTCAGTATTTAATTGTGATAGTTTCACATTTGAAAACTCAGTTCACAAACACTATATGGTAGGTGAATCGCTTACAACTAGATTAGCCCGAGAGCGGCTAGCAGCAATTAAAAAGTTTATACCGGTTCGAGACAGACTTCGTGAGAAACTTCAACAACGACAACAAGCTCAGACTGACTTTTCTGTGTCAAGTGAACAACTGTTTACTCCGATAACAAGTGCGACCAAAGATGTAAAAAAGTTAACTGAAGCAGCGATATACGGAGATATTCCTGAACGAGAACGAGCAAAGAAGGCGCCGCTGCTTAATACGCTTGAAAAAATTGCAGCAGAGACCGAACAAACACGCGCAGGGATACAACAGTTATCCAGTGATATAAAAACTCAGCGTGAATATGAACGATTAGCTGATATTGATGATTCTGATCCAATTGAAGAACAACAAGGTGCAGCTGGAGGAAAAGACTATTCACCTGAGAATATATTTACAGTCGCAGCATTAAATGAAATTAGAGGAATCCGTACGGATTCCGAATTAGTTGATTTTGCTAGAGACAATTTTCCAAAGGGTAAAAGAGAGAATTTATTAAAAGACGAGTTTAAAAATTTTATAAGAGGCACATACACTTGGGCATCAAAAATATATTTAGTGAAACACGGCGGGAATAAAATCTCGGCGTTGCAACACCCTGGTTATAATGACTTTCTAGCTGCGGTTAAAGGCGGTCCACAACCACCACATTATACGGAGGATCCAATCCCGGAAGAAATAGACATAAGAGCAGAAGCCGGTTCTAAGAAAACAAGCGGAAAGGGATATTCGATTAAAAACCCTTTGGATTTCAACGCTGGAGTCTTTGACGTTAGCGTGACATGCCCTGGTAATATTCTCAGTGATATATCACGGTTAGAGGTTCTCATCGGAGGGAAACGAGCCGGAAATAACTCACCGGAAGTAATTAATGAAGCAGCTGATATCTGTAGACGATTATTTGCCGGCGGTATCATGGATATTGATGTATATCGAGAACTTATTGCTGAATTAGTTGAAAATCACAGAGACGCCCTACGTTATGATGAAAATCCTATGGACGCTAGCGATTGATCACTAATTGAAAAACTACTAGTTTTATAACAAGATGATTATACACTACAACCATGATAAACCCGTAAGCGTCTACGTGGTGAACTCACGATTGCCTGTTTATAGAGCGTATTACGGAGATGGTTTCGGCAATACCATTGCGGGGTTATTTACAAGAATGGCCCCAAAAGTGGCGCCATTAGCTAAACAATTATCAATGAAGGCCATTGATGCTATCCGTGATAAGGGAATCAATTTCGTTGGAAATCTTGCCGGAAAGGCATTTTCTGCTGCGAAAGATAAAATAGCATCATTGGTGCGAAAGAAACCAGGAATGACTAAGTCGGAGGTGAAACCACCATTGCTGCCATCAACTACAGTGATGCACGCAAAAATCAGCAAAGCAATAAATAGCGCAGTGGAAGAAAAACTAGCGTCGTTGGCTGCTTCGGTGACTCCGTCGTCATCGGTAACAGATAACGCTATCATGAACGCGATAGCAGGAAGTGGTTTGAAACAAAAAAGAAATTCGAAGAATTTTCAACGACGATGATTACAAAGATGAAATTGCTTTGCAATTCACCAATTGAAAACGCTAGTAATGTTATAAATGTTTAAACGAACAGCTGATCCCGCGTTTGATATGCAAGCCCCAGTGCGCAAGGACGATTCCGTCCGCGATTATCAATACTATTCCTATCATGCAATACAACCCGACCTACGATCGCGAATTGAACTACAAGTTCAAGATACCAGTAAATACTTTTTGCCGTGTGAAGCATTTATCGAAGTAGAAGGAAAACTAGTAACAAATGTTGCAGCTGATACCCCATATGCAGATAACGAAAATGTCCGAGTTGGTTTCGTCAATAATGGCATAATGGCGTTATTTGAAAGTGCAAGATATCTCATTGATGGAAAAGAAATTGAATCAATAGACCGTGAGGTTGATGTTGCAACAACAATAATCGGACTAGCAAGATACTCCGATGATTATACAAGATCGGCTGGTCCGTCTATGATGTTTGCAAAGGATATTAATGATCACGCTGATCACATTAATCATACTAGGGTAAAAGCAACACGAGATACCGCAGTTGATCCAGCACCGGCCGGATATACTAGACCGGTTGGTACCTTTGATGTCGTAGATATCAATCTCAATTTCAATCTAGGGTTTGCAACACGAGTAGCGATGTTACAAGGACAACAACGATATTTTTCATGTGCAATTCCTCTCCATCACATATTTGGATTCTGCAGAAATGTCAGAAAAGTCATCTATGGAGCCAAACACACAATCGCGTTAGTGCGAAAAGGCAATGACAATGATGCAATTTGGCGTACTGGTGCCGCTGATGGTAAAGTCGTTTTGAGTAAAATAGTATTATGGATGCCAGTAATGACCCCATCAATTGCCAGAGAAGGGCAACTGCTCTCATTTATGGAAACAGGCGGCAAATCATTGCTAAGTTGGCTAACAACAACGACTGACGTCAAACTGGATAATGTTGCTAATACATTTACATGGCACTTGGCATCAAAACAAGGCGTTTCAGCTCCACGTCATATATTTATTGCGCTGCAGAATCAGAATCGATCAGGCTCCCAAGAACGCAGTCATATGATATTTGATCAATTAGGAGTAAGTGAGGTTTCGCTGAGAATAAACGGACAACAGGAACCATCTGAGGATATACAGCTTGATTACGACACTAACCACATAGCACGTGTGTATCATCGGATGCTGTCATATATGGGTCGTGATCAAAACGTTGATACTGGTTTACAAATATCGCAACTTGATTTTAAGAAATTGTATCCGATTTATTACTTTTCGCTAGGAACATCTTGATTTAATGAGACAATCCGTCGTCGACATACATTTTAGAGCTCGTATAGCCCCTGGTGGTGTTAATTATAGAGCGGTTGCTGTCATTCTCAGCGACAAATCAATGTTGTTAGAAGGTATTGGTGGACGAATGAGAATCGTTGATGCACCAGTGGAAAATATGTAAATGAAACTTGAAGAGTTTCCAATTAGATCAATTGAAAGCATAAATGTGTTTTACAATAAAATGACATATAGTGTTATTAGTGTCAAGCTGACTGATGGTCAGGTCAAGAAATTGCGATCAAAATCCGCTAAGGAATGTGGAACCACAATAACGTTGAAACCAGCGCAGATGTCCGGCGGTACACATAAAATATCACTGACGGATCGTCAAATAAAACATTTCAATGATGCGCTAAAGAAACGGCGAGGGTTTCAAATTGTATTTTCAAAGGCTGCAGTCGCCAACATGATAAAATCAGGTGGTATATTTCCATTGTTAGCTGCAATACCAGCATTGATTGCAGCGGCTGCGCCAGCAGTGGCGAAAGCGGCTGCGTTGGGAGCCGTTGGGACCGCGGCAGGGATGGCGTTGAAAAAGGCAACTGGACAGGGATATAAAAAAAGGGAAAGGGGTTGTACCTACCAGGAACCCCGTATTCGTGGTACAGCGGAAAGGGTCTAAGAATACCAGGAATGGTTTATTAGTTGAAAGCCCAATTCTCCCTATGTCCAATTTTGATTTAATTGATGCTGCTAAAAAACTAGCGATAAAAAACTTCAGAGGGTTTTTTATGAGAGATCAATTACTGAGAAAACCTAAACGCGTTGAAACCGGTATCATCAATCTTGATAACAGTAACGGATCGGGAACTCACTGGGTTGCATACGCGATCGATCCACGTGGGATTGTCTATTTCGATTCATATGGGTTAGCTCCGCCAAGCGAGTTTATGCGGTATATAAATTCTTCGATGAAACTCAAAGAGTTTCCGATTTTTTATTCCACTCTGCCAACACAACAATTAAATGATCCACCGATATGCGGCCGTGAAGTATTAAATGTCCTCGCGGAGATTTCATCGTCACAGAAACCACCTCATCTGGTTGTAAATAAATACACGAGTGGGAAATTACAAGGTAATTTTAGAGAATCAATAAATTAAAAATACTAAAGTCTTTATAATAATGATTAACATTTGGGGACAATCTCTGTCAATGTTGGAACCCACCGAGGAAACATCTGCGTGTTCTATCGAGGATGTAAAAAAAATAATTGAAGATGAAATCGCTGAGATGTTAAATTTAATAGATGTTGACCCGAACGAATTAGTTGTATTTCAAGATCGCCAGGGTAAATTGAAAAGCAGTAATATATCCGTGAATGACATTTTGATACGGCAGAGCGATGCCGCTGAAAACTCTATTGCGCTTTATTCCAGCGGTGGACGACTTAAACCCGGTAATCTTATTTCTACAATCACCGACGCGATTGCCGCCCACGGCCGTGAGCTGGATGATCATCTTCGGGGTTATAATGCTTTTCGAAGAAATATCGTTGGTAAGTTCTTTGGAGCCCCACCTGTGGTTAGTATGTCTCTCGCTGAAATCAAAGACCTTCTGAATTTATTCTTTTATAACACGAGCACGAATAAAATAATGAGTCTTGACGAAATCAAGGCAAAATATCTCGATATCGTCAACGATGTTGTTAAACTAAAAGAAGATTCCGAGACGGTACAAAAACCCGCCAACGACGCCTTGAAAAAGTTTTTTGGAACCCCACCTGTGATTAGTATGTCTTTCGATGAAATTAAGCGCGTGCTTGACGAACAAAAGCTCACCAACGAGTTTGTTAAAAATTTCTTTAATGGTTCTGAAAGTAACAGCGTTACGACGACATATAATAGCTTAGTCGGGCATTATACCGTCCAAACAATTTCTGGATTTAACGACCTCGTTAAATCATTTTTTATGGGCCTTGATAATAAAATATTAAAAAATACAGAAATGACCTATTTAAACATCATCGACGAAATTTTTACCATAAGAACAGGAATAGATCAGACCCAACGTTATATCAATAGAGCCATTACTAATTTCCTTGGAGCCCATCCCCTAGAGGTTGGTATCAACAAGTTGGTAACCATAACCCTCCCTGAAATTAAACGCGCGCTTGACGAACAAAAACCCGCCAACGACGTCATCGTTAAGTTCTTTGGATCCCCACTTGACGCGGTTATATCTCTCGGGGAAATCAAACGCGTGCTTGACGAACAAGCGCGCACCAACGAAGTGGTTAGAAATTTCTATCCATTTTTCAAACGCGATGGAACGATGATGAAAGATACCGAAATCAAAAAAAATTATCTCGACGTCATCGATGATATTACTAAACTACAAGACGATTTTAAATATCTCCCCGCCAGTGACGTCGTCGCTAAGTTTTTTAAGGTCCCGGTTACATATACGATGAATCTCAAAGATATCAGCGACGATATTCTTAGCCTAAAGGAAGACTCCAAACTGATAAAAATTCCGCATCCAGATATAGACGTTAAAAATATCGTGTATACGGTCGATTATGGGAAATTTGATTGGATAAAAAACTCTAATACTAAATTGGAAGTCAATATCAAAGAGGAGGATCCCTCTGGTATCTACAGGATGACGTTAACCTCTAACAAGCAATTTAATATCATCGTGAGAGGTAAAACCTACTTAGGTGGCACCGCGACAGTAATTATCAGGGTTAAAGAAGAATTTGAGATTGTCGCGGTTGATGACACTATTAGAAAAGAAATACACTGGTGTTTAGAATTTGTAAGTAAAGCAGACATACCCCTGATCTACAACCCTACCGACGGTGAATAATTGAAAACACTAGCGGGTTTAAAATAACAACAACAATGATTTCAGCGACAACAACAGCGTCGACTTTGTCACCGACGCAATATCGATTCGACACCGTAAAAGAATTTTCCGCGAACTTGAAATTACTTTCTGAGCGTTATCGCGAAAAAATGAAAAAATACCGCAGAAGAATTACCGCCATCGATGTAACTGTGTACTCGGTGTCCGGTGTGATGGCGTCCGCGGGAGTTATTTTGTCGACGGTGGTCATGATCGCGCCAATTGCAGTTCCAATTGCTATCTCCGCGGCAACAACAATTGCGGCAGTCGCCACCGCGATAACTAAAAACTTATCATCGTGTTCTCAGAAAAAACTCAGTGATTATACAGCTCGGTACCGGGTGGTATTTGACGCATACTCGAAATTATCCGAGTTGATCTCGCTGTCGATAGATAATTCGTTCATATCCGATGTTGAATATTTCACGATGACCCAGTTGTATAACTCCGCGATGTTGAAATTGGAAATTGAAGACAGCGTTAACAATAATGTCACTACAATTCAACGAATTTCAACTGCTTCAACGAATCGCGGAGAATACCACTCCGATACGAACAAGCATGATATCAATAACATCAACAAACCCCGAATTTAGTGTGAACTTCCCTTCTCCGATTCCAGTTCGTGAGATCGCGCTGGCAAAATTACGAGTATATCATAGCTGGCCTAATATCAGATCTGTTGCATTTGGTGGTCAGCAACCCAATAACGCACTGGTGTTCTCGTATAAGAATAAACCCGATGGCACTCCAGAGTGGAAAACTGTTTCGTTACCAACTGGGTCGTACCAAATTAAGCAAATCAATGCTGAAATTCAGCGTAGAATAAAATCAATTACTGGAAAAGAATCAAGCAATGGAAAAGAATCAAGCAATGGAAAAGAATCAAAAATAGCTATTAATCTTCATGAACCAACGCTCTCGTCATCGATCGAAATAAGCACAGAGGGATACATTGTAGATATCTATAACAGCTCGTTAAGAACAGTGTTAGGATGGCCTGAAAAACCACCCGGAGCCGCCACCTTAGCCACAGACGTACAATCATATCATGAAATCAATCCCAGTTATCGAGATAATTTATCTGATATAAGAAAAGGAAAAGTCGCCGATAGATTTATATTTACCAACAAAGACACATTGCAATGGGATTTTATCATTAAAAGAACAACCGACTCATCTGTTACTATTTCATTTACGCTAAGTGACGTCATTGATTATTTTAAGGAAATTAATCAATTATATAACACACAACTAGAACAACTACAGCAAACAAAATCGCGAAAACACATTGAAATAATAAATCAGCTTGTATCTGACATGGAATATATCAATGAACTAATTATTAAAACAATAATTAATGACAACAGCGACAGTAAACAACAATTCCTAATCAGTTACAAGACCACAGAAGACAATCTACGTAATTTCAAGCTTCCCGGGTACAAAGCTGAAAGACTGAAAGAACATATTGGTGATGTTATCAAGACATTACAATTACAAGATTCAACTACACTCCTTAAATATAATAATGACCCAGATGGCGGAGGTAGGCATATTGCCCCGCACAATGTAAATATTTCAGCGGTGATTGCGCTTAATTTAGTATGTGATGCAATCGAAGGAAGCTATCAAATTAATCTAGAGCAATCAAATCAAGCTCAGCAGGGATATATTCTGTATTCGTTTGCACCAACAGCTCCTCCAGGATTCCTAATTATTGAAAACCCAATTAATCCTGTCTACATGCGATGCCATAATAATTCGCTAACAAGAATTAATTTCCGACTCACTGACCAGTCAAATAATTTGATTGATCTACAAGATGAGGTGTTAGCGATTAGTCTGTTTGTAAGGTCCTAAAGACTCGATCAAATATTTGGTTGAACTCGTAAAAGAATTATTAACCCAGAACTGAAAGTTCCAGCAGCAGAGAGGGTGAATGACAACGACGTTGGCGTATATAATGAAATCTTATTTTATCGAATAGACGCCATTTTTTTACTATTTGGCAGAAGCCTCAGATTTCCGAATCGACGCTCGGAAAATTGTAGGGTTCACCCTCTCTGCTGCTAGAGGGGCGATGTCAGAAATGTCTAACGTCATACAATGTTTTCAAAGAACATTATCAACTATGGTTACATACGTAACGTAATAAGTTGAACAATTTATCAATGCGCATATATTTATTTCTGAGTGTTGGCGTGATCTCATACCAAAATGAATAATTATCGATCATTTCAACAGCAAAAAGTAACACAAAAGAATTGTAAACTTCGAAGTCATATCAAACATCAGAAAGAACTTTTCTGAGCCGGCGCTCTAACTTTTCTTCCTGTGATTTGAAATAAATTCTATTCACCAGCCGAAGAAATTACTCGCGTGAAATAAGTCATATATAAGTATTGTCTCCGTCTTGTCATAGACGTGCAGGTATTTATTGTTGACTGCAGCATGTCTCTTTGTGACGACAAAAATTCCACCGCGGATTCCCTTTTCGATAGCATTATGCGTATCAATATAAGCGATCATCTCAAGTCGGATATTTGTAAACTTGAATGCAATAGTCCACAATAGTCCAGGGCAATAATAAGGATAAGCAGGATTTAGCTTGTACTAACATATGTAGAAATCATGAAATCTTCAAACACATCTTTAGAAACAGCACGTCTGATTTTTAAAACATATCCAGACATTGACCTAAATTTTATACTGAATTAATTTTAGATGCTGCTAGTGTTTGTGTAGTTTAAATCTGAAATATTAGTGCCATCGACTTGCTGAAAGAATTCGTTCTTGCTGCCATCTAGGGCTCATCAAGTTTTTCCACGACATCATGTAGGCATGCAAATACATTTCTTTAACTATTTAGCAACCTTAGGTTGTCGACAGCAAATAATTATGCGATATATCAGAGCGATTTTGTATTCTTTACCAGCTATTCAAGTGAAGTTTGCATGATTTGCATGCTGCCTGTGCAACACGGCTCACCCATAGAGAATAAAAACTACTTTTCTTAGTTATTTGGATGCACGTTATTTCCTTCTCCAGCTTACCAGAATTTGTCATTATGAGATTGCATTCCTGGCCTCTAAGTTTGTGAATTAGGACTAGAGTAAATTCGACAGTCCGAAGTTTCAGATTGCATTTATATAGTTCACCGCCCCACGACAAGTAAAGTGAAAGTTATCTCTTCCCTTGTCCTAATCTCGTAGATACAATCAAATTGAGCACCACGAAACATACATAGAGTTGCCCCAATTATCCACATTACACGCTATTTTTGCAGATGGAATTCGATTCGCGTAGCTGATGTCTTCCAGTAGGCTCTCTATGAAATATTCTCTAAAGTTAGTACCGAGATATAATTGTACAGGCTTGATTAGCTTAATGTTAACATAGACGACTTTGTAAGCATAACCGAAAGGGACATGCTTCTTATATTTTCTGGTATTAAATATATTAAGATTACTATCTTCTCTTGACACGACAACAAGAAGTAACTGAAAAACTTGTATCATAAATGGCACCCAAGTCATACGAGAGACGTTCTCGAAGTTCGACATGTTATACTTCTTTTTCTGGCATGATCGCTCTTATAATTTCTTCCGTGCTCAGTAAGAAGTTCATCGTTAGAAAAACAGTTTTGTAACTTTTGTGCTGTAATATTTTCGACATTTTGTTTACTTCATAGGTTACTCATCCTAGTCGACAGTTTGATTAAATTATTGACTTTTTGTGTCGTTATGCAGATGGAACAAGTCAACTTCTCGCTTACGTGTTACATAAGAAACATGTCGTGGATATATGCGCCCGTTGTTTTGTTTTGGGGTTTTCTGTGGAGTGTGGGGTGGGGGTGTTTCTCTCTTTTTTTTCCAAAGGAAAATATATTTTACAAAGTTAACGTATTGTCATATGCAGTGTATTTCCTCATACTGTTAGCATTTTTGACACAGGATACAATGCAAACAGTTCGGCCCAAATAAAATGTTTCGTGTCATTATAGTGCACACTCAAACAGCTCTAGCTGGCTTCGAAGTTTGCAGGAAGCTCCAAATGTTATTGATCACG
Source organism: Unio pictorum (assembly GCA_030141615.1). NCBI lineage: Eukaryota > Metazoa > Mollusca > Bivalvia > Unionida > Unionidae > Unio > Unio pictorum. Next base: position 7,396,763 of record JARLTB010000080.1, on the reverse strand, counting down.
CAGCGGATTATTTATGGACGTACTCACTACGCATCTAGACACCCAGCCAATATCGAGCATCAGTCAGCACGTTGTACAATATCCAGCATTCCTTTCTGAAAGCTCAAACACTTTTGATATCTTGCTGTCAAATCCGTCTACTTAGACATAATGAGGACATCCGTTTCAAAGTCATATATCTTTATAAACACCACACTGATGCCAACACAAAATGGAATGCCACGACGCGAACCCAACTCATAAGACAGCCTTGGTGTAACGGCAAGTGTTTCAGCCGTCTTAACTGCTTTCTTGGCTTGCTCAGTGTATTACATTTCAGAAATAACTCTAAGCCACAGCAAAACTTGCTCCATAGCTTACCTCTTCTTCTTTGTTTACCGTTACTTGTGATTTATTGTGCTTTTGTGTCTTTTCGGCTAGTTTTTTAAGCTCCATTAGCTGCTATGCTGAAATCTGTCTTTGCATTTTTTTAATTGACGCCAGAATAACTTTACCAAGACAGCATCAGTATCTTTCTGGTCCTTAAATTGTATTACCTGATTTACTTTTGGCTCCTATACTTGTATCATTGGCATTTTATATGTTTTAATAAGTATTAGCGACCAACACATCGTTACCGGCTATGTTAACAGACTCAATCTGGGTCGAAACATTTTCAAAGCCAGGACAATTCATCATAGGCACCTCTACATCTCGATGGAATGTCCTAAAAGTATGCTTGAATGTTGCAGATTCTATTCCGCGTCAATCATCACATGCAATCGAATTAATATCGCGGTTGTCAAAGCCAAAATAATAAAAACGCAGTCCGTGTAGTGTCTAATATGCTTGGATGATTTTAAGACAGCGCTACGTATATTGGCGACGGCGAAAATATTCCCTAATTTATTCATGTTGTCGAAGTTAAGTGTTGTATCGTCATATACTATAACGGAATTGCAATCACCGTCGAGTTATTTTAGTAGAGTTATTTATTCTGGCTCCAAAACTTCGCCTAATTACTTTCGACAGCACTACCAGGGCTGCTAAATACTTCATTAAAGTCGGAAAGTGTTTTGCATTAATTCTGACTGTGATTTAAAGTATAAATAATTATCATTTAACAGCTAAATCAGTTATTTAGCAGTATGTTTAGAAGCAAGTTGCAAATTAAGCATATTTGTATAATATGAAAGTTGGACATCAATCGTATTAGCAGACATCTTGAAAAAATTAACGTTAAAACCAGATCATAAAAAGATATGTGCAGGTATGCTTACATCATTTACACGAAAGTTCCGAATAAAATTAAGACTGTCTTGCGTGACGCTGGGCTAAATACATCATATTTCGTTAAAGCAACTCCGAATAGTAAGAAAACATCGTAGAAGAAATTTGTTAGCAAGTAACAAACAATATATACAGAAAATATCGCCAACGCAGCTTTCAAAATAACACGGATGGCAGTAAAGATGATGGTGGCTACTAAACTAAGATACTTGTCTTGACACAATCATATGACGACTTTCTGCTGCCAAGTTGATAACTCTGCATGCATGGATTCTTGCAAGTAAAACAAATCTGCATGGTCCCCAAATAATCGGTTTAATTATTTTCTTTTCTCGCAGTAGTCTCAGTTATGAAACTGAATTTTGCTAAGCTTTGTTCTTCTAGCCATGTCTTCAGGCAATGTAAATAGGCAGATTAAAGGACGGTGGCAAGATCAGAGACACCAAATGTGGTGAGCGTGATAAGATATGAATTTTGTTTCATCTCATATGATCTCACAAACTTCTTAAGACAGCATTCAGATCCATTATACATAATATATCATTTCTTTAATTTAGCATTACAAATCAAGGCCGGACTGGTTTGGAGGGTGTCAGGAATTTTTAGAACACCCAGGCTATAAAGAACTTTACAGATACAAAAGTATAGTCAATTGTCAGTTTTATTTCCGCACCTTTATTGGGTATTGTGCAAACTTTGAGTAAATATGCACATATAAGTTTGCTATGGTTCCCGTTCAAGGGAAGTCAGGGCCCTTTCGAAATTTTTGAAACCACCCTCTTCCCGCCACAACATTTGACCTGATCCGGCCCTGCAAATTATGCTTGTACATGTATATGTGGCGAGGATGCAAGCGAAGTTTGTTTTTCTGAAATCACAATCTCATGCCTGATGCTGACCCTGCTAAATGTTTAAGTTCCTTGGCAGCTAAAGAACATTGGAATCTCAAACGAACTTTACTTTCGGAAGTGGGTTTTTAGCCCAAAATTGTCAACTTCCTCCAACGTTTCGGTTGTTTCACATCAATAGTTAAAGCAGTATTATCTCAGCCTGAATGTCAAAAGATAATGGTCTACCATGTGATAAACTAGGCCATGCAATAACTTTTATTACAGAGACTTCAGGTTCCATAAATAAGCACTATATTATATTGCCAAGTTTCTGGTCAGGATAATGCACATGTTGCATTACTTCAAGTTAACGTGTGTAAGGGATGAAACTCCAATAACCTTAACGCATGCGAAAGAGGTAACTTTTCTACACTTTTCATCGTTGTATTAAAATTATTATGTAAGCTATTTTCATCTGCCAATCGTCCAGAATAATGTTTGTCTTAATAATGTATATAAAAATGACTACGGATAAATGGTGGTATAGGAAGAGGAGAGTAGTGGTATAACAGTGTCGTTACTACGTGAGCGTAGCAAAGCATGTTTGATCATAAAATTGTGCAGACAAAAATGGTTTCCTGATGTGAGCTCAGGGTGGTGCCAGGAACTCTCCTGGAAAATGATCATGGATTACACTCTAAGGTAATACGGAAAAAAGTCCCTGTGTTATTGTAATAACAACACATATTAGCCCATTCTTTCCTTTACCTATACTAATAACGTTCTTGAAAATCATTGAAATGTCATCTTTAAACTATTCACTGTGAATGTAGAAACCTTGTCTTGGATTGTTCGCTATGTGCCTTTTTACAATGCAAAAAACCACCAATGATTCAGTCTCAAATAACAATCGTCCCCTTGGATCAGATAAAGTTCTGTATTGCTCTTATCCAATAGAAATGTGAAAATGCCATTGGACATTCGAAATGTATAACGTACTGAATCACGCTATCTGAAATGCAAACTGTATGAATAAAACATATAAGGGATGAGCTTGATTTAGAGTAATTTAAAATCAATGGAGAACATAATTGTAGATCAGCCTGGTCCCAAGTACTTACAAAATGTACATTAACTTACGTAGAAAGAATCGTCTGCTCGGCTAAGAAACTATTTCATCTCAAGAATGCCAATACCGAGAATAATCAAGTTCAATACGTGTCTAGTAATTGGTTTTTGACATGTACGCAGGGCTATGAATTACACTAAGAGCCCAGCCACAACGACTCCAGAACAACGAAAAAGTTTCAACTGAAAGGATGTGTCTAAATTCAAGATGTCATGTGGGTGAAAGCGATGAAACAATCAGTGTGGATCTTGTATATAGCCTCTGTTGGTCATGCTTATATCAAATTAAAGGAAAATATGGGTCTTTTGAATATTTTTAAACTAACGAAAAGGATAAATATACGCTGTGGAACCAAACCCTTTTTTTTTGGGAAAGGGGGATTTTCTAGGATATTATTCATTATATTAAATTATCTTAAAGAGCGATATAGACTACTTTCACAACCTTATTTGGTAATTAAGTAGGCTCTGACTTCTTCCACTACCTTTTTTGGTAATTAACTAGGCTCTGACTTCTTCCACAACCGTGGTCGGTAATTACGTGGGAACCAGCATCTCGATAGGATCTTTTAGATGAACAGATCTGCCTCAGATGTTTACCACAGCATTTTTTGTTCACAAATAGGTCGCTTTTGCATATATAGATCATCATTCCCGTGTGCCTAATTATATTTGTATTGTAATAGACAAAAGAAAATTACCGTACATACTTGAGTGGATGATTCAGCATAAATAACACAACCGAATCTCTGCTGCTGAAATAAAATTTAAAAAAAACAATTATTAAAGAAAACATTACGGCAAAAATCAAGAAGACATAACCAAGACATTACTATGACAGCATGATAACCCAAATATTTACAGTTAGGATGCGTTCGGATCTGTATTTACATTATTGTGAAATAGTTTATACATCATTCTCTCATAAAGTTATGATCAGAACTTATCTAAATGCAGACAATTTAAATAAATAGTAAACAGCGTTACTTTGAAGAAGAACAAAAGAAGAAAGAACATAAAACGCAAAATATGCAAAACTTGTTTTAGAAATCTAACACCAGATATAAATAATCGTCTCTACGATTTCCTGCTCCGTGTCAAAGCTACGACCATAATAAACGTGTTGAACGGGAAACTTCAGAAACACGCGTCTTTCTTGCTGCATAATGTTATGTAATTATTCAAGGGACATAGGGTTAAAGGTTAATTTTCAATAATTTCATACGGAATTATCCTTATTTTAGGCAACAGGTTTTGCAGAGTCAATTGCTCCGGGCAATACAATACACAGCCACCAATGACTGCATTTTGTGTTGTTAAACTATGGTCATTATTAATGCGCAAAAAATGATTCGCAAAATAAAAAGATTCTTATAGAAGCGATTATCCTTGATGTGATTACATTAGGTATTTCAACATAGCTACAATCTTTCAACATAATAAGAGGCGATACCTCAAGTGGATTACGGCAGTTGTTTTTTTTAATAAAAACTTTGTATTAATCATTCTAAATGCTTCTTGTGATGATTTTTCGCGATTTTCGGGATTTGGACACCAAATCAGATTTCACCCACAGTTCCTCGATGTTAATTTTTGGTTATTTTCGACTCGACAAGTCTTAAAAATAAAATCACACGGAGACTTTACACGTACGGCAAGTCGATTATCAACAAGTATTTACGAGCAATTAATACACAACCAACAAAACTCGATAAATAATTTCAAAGTTATGACAAATAACAAATTCTTTCTTACATTCGGGTTCCTATACTCAACATTTGAGTTAAACTATTAACATTTATCACTTTGCATTCTTATACAGCAGCCAAGGACGATATTATGTTTGTCACAGTAATTGCAATGTAACTAAGATTGACAGCAATATCGCAATGCTCCAGTGGAATACCAACATATATATGATCCTAATCTAAGTAACAGCAAGAAGCAAATCAACCAGTTTCATAAAATTCAGCAAAAAAATAATTATCTAATTATGAAATACGTATTTTCGAGGAACATACAATATTGTGAATTTAACCCCACTATAATCCTAAAAGTTATATCAGAAGTCCAAAAGTATCGAGCATTCCAAATGAATTCCGATCTAGAATGTACCAATAGTCATTAATGTGACATTAAGCTAACAGTCGTGATGAATTCGTGTTTTATTGACACATTTTGTTTTCTTCAAAATGCATTGTAAAGGAACAGTATGATTTGGTACTTTTCTAGACGAAAACGATAGTGTTCAAGTTAACATGCCCGCTTTCACATGTATAGTAGAGTTATGGGACATATCGGTGATGCGCTATTCTGAAGTTTGCCATCTTTCCTTCTTGAAGACATTGTGTAATGCTATGATTGATCATCCACGTGCTCTACAAAATTATGTTTCACTTAGCTTAGCTCTTTACAGTTATAAACGCGGTATTATAAGTTACAGAGACAGTTATAGAATTATATGTATATTCCTCACATTTGGTATTAGTTCTCAAACATTGAACAGAAGGTAAAGGTTATTCTATTGGTACAGAAGAACACGAGTATATTTTACTACACATCGATAAGAAATCTCGATTGTTTCATGCGTGGCTTAAGCCTATTGTTCGTTATACCCCTGAAATATGGAGCTGTTGACACGAAAAGTCATTCAAAAGTGTTATCAGAAGTACGTACGCCAAATCATAGGTATCACAGCAAATGTTATTGGTCATGTCCAAATGTTTAAATGGTGCAGATATAATTACTTGAACAACTTATGTAAAAGAACTACTTTGTATCCATGGTTTGCGGTTTTGATATTGTTGTTTTAATATGTTGATGTTCAAATACTCATTTCACTGTTTAAAAAGATAACAAAGATATTGCAATTTTTATCCGTGGCACAATGATGTAAATTAGATTATTTATTTTCTTTTTGTGATGCTCACTAATGTATTAATTTAAATTTACTTCAATGTGACCAAACATTCCATTTTCTTTTTCTAAAACTAAAAATATTATTATTTTAAGCAAACTAGTTTGAAATTGCTGCTTATAACTATGAAACAAACTCTTGGTGACTAAAATAGTTCAAATTCGGACACAGTACAAAACAATTCGCGTCGCTCAAGAACCTCGATAATGTGGAAGTTGTGTTAAATTCACTGTCCATTTCATTCGATATGTTTCAATACTTGCCGTGAAATATTAAAAGTGTCCGAATGTGCTTTTGTGTGCAATATAATACTCTACTATTCGGCATCAATACTCGATAATAGAGTCTATGCGATCTGTCCTGGCTTACACATAATTGGCTTCAAGAAGCCAGCATAATTCACCCCTAAAAATCCCGGCTTGTTTTTTAGGCGGATTATTGATCTAAAATAATTGATTTTTTAAGTCTTGTTCGTGTTAGTTATTCATGTATTGGGCTTCCAAAACAACAATTTCACATAATATACGTAAGTCAAGGCGACAGAAGCTTGACGCAGATACCAGGGTAATTAAGGCAAATGCAAGTAAGGGTCATGAAGTCTGTATTGATGCGTTTCTTTGAATCAATTTCCTTCATCAGCATATTTAGAGCTAAACGTAAATCACGATTACAGAGATAGAAAAGCACACTTTCGTAATTGATGGTATTTTAATTTCATATTTAAGCAAGTTATAATAGAGGTCTCTGTTATTTCTAGAAAAAAAATTAAACAATCTTTACGGTGACACATGTTCACAAAATACAGAAGTGTGGTTCATGCTACCGGTGCACGATCCTATTTGAGTGAGGAAGAGAAAAACAAAGATATTAAAAAGAACAAAGGAGACAATGGCAGTGGCTATTATGATTCGAGTTTAGCCATGAAAAAGAAGAAGAATTAAACCCAATTTGAATACACCTCTCGTCCTCAGCTCTAGGGGTACAAAAACATCCAGGCTGTGTATATATAATACCCATACGGAAGTATGTACCCGTATCGTTCACCTATCAACTTACATAGTTAAAAATAACATACCTGATATCGTAAAAAAATTCTGGAGGACGAAAGAGTTTGTTATTCTGCAAATGTGTTATCTTTTTATATTCACCTGATTTATATTCTATTTCTGTCATTCTTGTTTAATTGTATCTTTTATAGCAGCCATCTCGTGAGGAATTTAACATTAGATAGGAATGATAGGCAGCGGTTTGAGAAATCTGTCTTTTTTCAAGCCCTTACAGCCTGTATTGATCGTAATTTGTACTGCTCAGTGTGGAATAAATGTAGCATCAAACCCTTAGTCTATAAAAAAGGCATTTTCTTAACTTTATATTAGTATTAGTAATTCATTCAACCATCAAATACTTAAATATGTGCAACGGAAAAAAGTGCATGAATGTATTTGAGTATAAAAAATGCGTGGATATTGTTGCTGATTGACAGCTTTCTGTTTTAAACATGCAACACCTTTAATATTGTGTGGTGTTTTGTTTCCTTTTTCCTCTTTAAAATGTGTTGTTGTCTGTGTTGTATGGATTTAAAAGACAACTTTCAGTTGACAGTACCTGAAATTTCATTATATAATATTTGAAAACATTTGCATAGCTCTTTTTTATTTCGCATAGATATAGATAGTTAAAAGCGAGTGCCTCAGACCAGTCGGGGCCCCAATCTTCTGTAAATAATTCCTCGTGCAATACTAAACATAATAATTTATCCAGTAGATTGCCTTATTCAGTTTATGTTTTGGATCTCTTTCATGCGTTTACAGATACCATCACCACAGAGAGTATCGTTTGTGGCCTGCCAGTGGTCTCAAGGTGTACATATTCTTCCCTATACATGGTTTCTGCGCCTCTCTACGTCTCAGACATAGATCCATTACCACTCTCTAACATAACATATAATATATGTAAAATGTGTTTTAATGTATGTGAAAAATTGATCACAAGTGTTGAATGTGAAACATGTACAGATCCCACATACATGTGAAATGTGTTACGATGTAACTTCTTTATATCACAGGCATAATTAAGAAAATGACTGATTTCTTAGATGTAAATGAATCAATAACTAGAGAATATTTGATAATATCAACATTCCAGATGCATCTGCTGTAATAAATTAGCTTAATGTGTTTCACACGTTTTAGTTTAATTAAGCCAGATGTATAGTCACCATCTGCAGTACATACATCCTTTTAGATTATTATTTTTGAAAGTTTTTTTTAAATTTCTTTTGCGTGATATATTCCTTAAATATTGGGGCTGTTCCATGAAAACATACATTGGGAGCCAGGGAAAGCACTTTTAAAGTTGATTACTCACCCATAGATGCAATTTAGAAATTTCTTATCATTTTAAAATGAATTCTGTGAAATCAAAGTATCCTGGCATATATTTTTTAAAATCTGCCTTCCCTGGGTACCATATATGTTAAATTGGATCAGCGCTTAATATTTTTATTTATTTATTATATTTGACTACGTGATGAACGTTAAGCTTGCAAATAATAAAGCTAATCAGTTTCAAAGAATCGGTTCAAATTAAACCTGGTCATTTCTGCACTTATAGCATTCGTCCAAAAACTAAATAATTTAAAATGGACAAAAGAAGATAATGAAAGAAAAATGTTCATAACATCAAATTTGCTGAATACTTTTGATTCCAATGTGGCAGAAATTTAACGGTCTGTTTAGTAAACTTTTAGTTGAATTATTTGCCTCCTACTGTCAAGACAAAGATCAAACAAGTTATCATGTAATTTACCTACAGAAATTTATCTCATTCTCTGTTACACAGTGCATTTCATAATTTTTTTTTCTTTAAAGTTGTGGCTTCATTAATGAAACAAGCAATGTGGCATGCAGTTTTTTTTCACTTTTGACAAATGTGTTTTAAGTATTGTTGGTATGAATCAGAGTCAAGTTTATGTGCAATAAATTAAAGGAAATAAAAAGTGGAGTCTCTTTTCTTATCATTTGCAATTTTCTCTCTTTAAATACTGAGTTCCTTTGGTATACTCCACAGTTAAAAGAATTTAATTATTTTTTTATGACTATGTTAGATATTGTTTTGACAGTCATAACTATTCAGCTGCTTATCCTAATCTAAAGTCAGTATATAGAGGATATCTATATTATTTTGAGAAGATATAAGAAATTATTTCACAAAGCCAGTAGTGTCAATACAGAATGTTTCCACAGCACAAGAAAACATTTTCTTATATCTACTTTAAAAATATTGATTAGCTATAATACAGACCTGTGCACCCTCCATGTTCTATATTCTATACAGAAAGTATAGAAAAATGACTTTCAAGAGCCAAATCCGATTTTGCGTAAATTAAAAATACAAAAAGTTTGTCTTAGAAAGTTAGTTTGAAAATATGCAAGAACAGTAACCTTTAGGTCGCTAAGTTTGTCCCTAAAGTCGAAACAGGTGAGTCTTAAGAGCACTCTTAAAAGGGACCACTGTGTCTTGTGTCTAATTTCAATGGGCAATTCGTTCCACGTCGCTGGGCCCTGGTGTGCAACGAACATTGTCCATATGACTTTGTTTTCACCTTGGGAATAATGAGTATACGATTATCAGAAGAAGAGCATAAGGATCTAGCTGGTGTATACACATGGGTGAGGCAGGACTGGAGTCTGTCATTGAAACATAGCACAGAGAACAAATTTTGTGTTTGATTCTGTATCGAATTGATAGCCAATGTTGGGTACAGAGCATTGGTGAGGTGTGCTCTGATCGAGGTACTCTAAAGATGATCCATGCAGCTGTGTTTTGAACTTTTTGAAGTTTCTGGAGTAAATATTGTGACGAACCAGACAGAATTGAGTTACAATAGTCCAGTCTTGAAAGTACTAATGAATACACAAGTGTTTTAGTGGCATCAACTGAAAGATATTTACGAATGGAACTGATGCGTCTCAATTCAAGATATGCAGCCTTGCATATGTTCATGACATGTTGGTGCAATGTGAGAGTACTGTCTAGAGTAATGCCTTTGTTCCGTACTGACTGTGAGAATTTAAAGTTGGTGTTGCTGATATTTATTGTCTGAGGTAAAGGATGTGAATGAGAAAGTGTTTGTGTTGTGATCAGAATAGCCTCAGTTTTATCATCATTCATCTGCAGCTTGTTACATGTCTTCCATGATTTCACATCAGAAATGCAAAAGCATCAACTTTATTTGGGTGGCTAGATTTGTATATTTGGGTGTCATCAGCATAAAATTGGTGCGACACTGGGTGATGATCTATGACACTTGAGAGCGGCTGAGTATACAGAATAAAGAGAACAGGTCCAAGAACAGATCCCGGTGGAACACCACAACATATGTCAACTGGGCTGGAGTGTAGTCCATTTTCATATATAATTTGTGTCCTGTTGACTAAGAAGGACTTGAACCATTGTAAGGTTATATTCTGAATACCAAATACATGCTGGAGACGGTGAAGTAATATATCATGGTCTATTGTGTCAAATGCTGCAGATAAATCCAGGAGAGTGAGGACTGTAATCTTTCCACTATCCAAAGCAGAGAGAATTTCACTAAATACTTTCAGAAGAGTAGTTTCCGTACTGTGGCAACGGCGATATGCAGACTGTACATTGCTAAAAAGACTTTGAATTCAAATGAGATACAAGTTGAGTTAGAACAACCTTTTCTAAGATTTTTTATATGAATGGGAGATTAGAAACTGGGCGGTAGTTCTTTAAATCGTTATGGTCCAGTGTTGGTTTCTTCAGCAGTGGTTTTACGATGGTAGTTTTGAGAAATGATGGGAATTCCCCCGATGAGAGAGAGAGATATTAATAACATCAGTTAGTGAAGGCAATATTGGGTCTAAGCACTCAAGCAGCAGTGATGTCGGAATTGGATCAAGTTCACAAGACTTTGGTGCACTTTTCATCATGATTGTTCGTATTAAATCAATGGAAACAGGTTCAAATGCTCCTAACGGTTGTCGCTGAAATTCTGCATCATAACTGTATGGTGACGAATCAGTTGAAATTGTGCTGTCAAGCAAATCTCTAATGGTTTGTACTTTGTCATCGAGTACATTTGCAAATTGGTCTGGTAGGTCTAGTGGAGAGAAGGTTGTTGGAAGTGGTCTACATTTGTTCCTTGACATTAGATAGTTTGTTCGTTATCTCGAAGAGCTCTTTGCAGCTGGAACTCTCCGTGATCTTAGTAATGTAGTGGGATGATTTGACTAAATGGACTACGTTTGTGATGTTCTTCTTAGCGGCTTCGTAGTCCATTTAGCCAAATCATAACACTACAGTACTAAGATCACGGAGAGTGCCTCTCTGCTTTTCAGCAATGTCTTTTAGCAGTGCGAAGCTGGTCCCTAACACTGCTATACCATGGAGAACACTTTTTATTGATACTCTGCATTTGGTGGCTGGGTCATGTTTTTCAAGCAATGAACGCAGGCAGTTATCAAGTTGTTCCTCTGTTGGATGTAAGAAAGTTGTTAGGTTTTCTTGGATGTCATGCATGAATTTGGTTCTATTTATCATACGGAGGTTTCTCTTAGTAGCAAATAGAGGTGAAGGGTTAGGGACTGATACGTCGAGACGGCATACAATGCAGAGGTGACATATAGCAGTTTATCACATCATGCTAGCAGAAAGGGCAATAGGTATGCCTCTGCATGTTGTATCAAATTGGAAGTGATGGTAGGAATGACATCTTTCACCACATAAAATTGTAGATACATAAAAAAATCAACAAGGCTTGAAAAATAACTAAAATTTAATTTTTATCTTCAAGTCAAAATGTTTTGCCATCCGTGGCAAACACTCCATGCTCATGACTTACCAAAGACTTCTAAAAAATAGTTCTAACAACTGCCTCACTAGGCGCTCAGCATTAAGAGGTTTGTGATTGGACTGGTGTCAGGATAATGTGACTTGGTGGGATATCATTCTACATGTATGTGGCATGATGCACAAGTGCTAGACATCCCTTTAAACTTTAGACATCATAGCGATATGACTGGAAAAATGTTAAAAACTATGTTTAAAATCTAAATTAAACACACGCACACACACATGCATTATCACATCAATAAAAAGAAGCTCCACAATTTTACAATATTTGAAGGACAAAGTTTTTGCAAATTTAGACTACGTGTTCATTTTTTGTATATGGTCAAATTAATGACATTTGATCAGCCATGATTTCATTTGTAGCTGTTGCTTCTAATTCTGTAGTCTGTATTTGGCAGCATCGTTCTCATCAAACCATATTCATGATGTATGTGTGGAGATAGTAAAGGTTTCGGATGGCAGCTGAGTCCACAGTCTGCAAAGGATATCCAGTTTTCCTCCACATTTGCATCTGTTTTTAGTCCAAATTGGTTGATAGATGCTAGTTTCAATGCTGCTTCCATCCAGTGAATTGGAACTCTATGACCCGAGTAGCCCATGTGCTGATCTGCAGCAACAGCTCTCAGTGTATCAACACCTGCTGCTTTGCTGTCTGCCCATTACCACATGACTTGAAAGTATCGGATTGGGTTGGGAAATAATGTCTTGACTTGCTTGTGAGTTGGATATATAAGTGAGGGAACATTGCACAGTATTGTCCTCACTCTCTTGTCCAGTTCTGTCTGAATTCTGTCTGTCCACAAAGTCCACACCATCAGTCTTCACAGCCAGGGGATGTGCATATCTGCTTGGCCTACTGGTCCATTACAACAGACTTTAGAGAGGGAGTGAGATGTAGCTGTCCACTTTGAGCCAACATTCTGCTGAGTGGCCCGACTGATACTGGAACCGTATGGGGATCTTAATGAGATCTTATGTCTTAAGAATAATTCTTCTTAGACCTGTGCTTGGAGTAATGTGACATTGCTCCCTTAAATAAATAACACTATTTACCAAGTAACAATTAATTCACCTCTTACAGTCAGTTAAAGCATGCTTTTAAAAAAGATATTTAAAATGTTGATAAGCAACGTTCGTGGAATTTATTGAAGTCACAAGTTAATTATTCAGATTCCATTAAGCCAGCTTGCAATTTACTTCTTGATAGCACACATGATCCTACCAGGCAAAATAAGTCAATCATTAAATAGCGCCACCAATGAATATTAGTCAACCTAAGGATAATTGCGTAGCATGGACAAAGTCAAATTACATTTCAATGTTCAAATATAAAGTGAATACGTCATTACAGTCAGAACTTAAAACACCTTCCCAATTAATCAAATGAGCATGAAAATATATATTTAAAATCCTAAATCTCACATACCAATGCCAACTTTACAACCTTTGTATATGCTGGAAAGGAAACAAAATTAAGACAAACTGGTTTAAGGGATCGAACATTACAGAGATGTTTAAAACAAAATAAAAGGTTGGTTATTTTTTTTTCCTTGGGTCTAAGTTTGCATAGCAACTGTTTCGGGTAGGATCTGTATTGCAGCTGCTGTTTTTGAAGATGCAATAATAGCGACTGAACTTCTGGCTTACAGCGGGTTTTGTTGTCACTTTAATCAAGATTCTGGCTTCAACTTCCTAAAAGGAGTAAACACACAACAATGTTTTGAAATTCGAAGAGATTGTAAAATTCATAAGTACATGTGTCAGTTAAAAGGTCAAACAGAAAACTCGTACCTTTGTACAGATGGGGAGCATTATCGCAATCGACAGACTTCCAGAAAAAGAGGTCGATTCACAAGTTGAGGTGAGCCAGTAAAATTAACAAAAATGGGCAGTAATTTTATACGCAAACGACTTGATTCAAACACGTATAAGATTTTGGTTGTTAATAATTTAAAATATGTTTGAACATGTAAAAAACAAATATACCACATCATATATTGAACAGAGCAATAATAAATTAGTAAACAATATACTAGTTGCGAAAGAGATCGATGGCAACGAGAAATGGATTTTAGATGCTCGAGACTTGTATTAAAGCATGCTATTTTAATTAAAGCATGACACACATAATTAAAAAAAACCTCGGAGCAAATGAATACCAACAATTCAACTGTACATACAAGATAATGAACGAAAGAAAAACTAAGACATTAAAAATAAACTCTGAAAGAATTACCATAATTTGCAGTCAAAGAACAGTTAAAAGAGGATTAATTGAAGAAATCTCAACAAAACGAGCAAAAAATATTGTAACCTTAGATTTTTTCAGTTGCCAAAATAATTTGAAGAGATGATAGCGACTTTCACTAAAGCTATACGCCAACTGCAGAAAAGAATGATTTAACCAAAATATAAAATTACAGAGAAACAAAAAGATTATAAAGATGACAGCATGATTAACTCTAAAAAAATCTCACTATTGTCATAATCTCTCTTGTGTTGAAAAAATCAAAATAACTTGGGATCAAATGAGCTTATTAGTAGAAAAGAACATTATTAAACAGCTGAATATATGATAACGAACTAGTCAATCACTTCCGCGCATTAATTAAATTTAGCCTATAGAAAATATATATCCCTGTCAAAATTTACTTGTAAACTTTATATATATATATAAATATATATATATATATATATATATATATATATATATATATATATATATATATATATATCTCGTTTCGTATGACCGCATGTCAACAACGTCTGCTTTGAAATGAACGACGTAAGGTCTTTTGTATATAAACCTTTACAGTACTTTCATTTTAAATGTGTAGGTGGATTCTTCAATTAACCATTCTTTTCATTCAATATCCTTTAGATTTTTTTTCCGTTTAATTTATACAAACCACAAGCTGGTTGTTATGCAAGTAACTGGACGTTTTGGATCATATTATATAGACATAACATGTTCTTTTAATCAGTCATTTATTTTACAAGTATAACCACCTTTAAAATTACTTACCGGTATGTTATAAGCAACTCCAATATTTTTGAAGATTTAGTATTGATGTTTTTTACAGCTTTTGTAGAAATAAGAAACTACAGCAGTCAATATCTGTCAGTAGTATTTAATTTTGAATTTTGAAGGGGAAATATCGTGGTATAATGAATCTTGTTATAGTATTTATTACTTTGGCATCTTTCTCAAATTGTCTTTATATTGCACTTCAAGTATTTCAAACTTATCGAGAGAAAAAATATTAGTTATCTGTCTTACATAATAAATCTTATAAAAGAAGACATTTTGAACTGACATTAAAAGATAAATTTACAAACGGTTTGTATTACAAAGAAGTTAAAGTTATAAAATATGAAAGATCCAGGTAGGAACGAATACCCAGTCAAAATATCTTTATCGTAGTTGATCAATGTAATTTTAATCCTAGCCGTTTAACGATCTTTGACAATCATTTTCAATTTGCAAATGTCTGCCTGGTCTCTCTTATCTATCGATCTCAGCAGGCAGCCAGTTGAAGTGTCTGTCTGCACTTTGCTGCTCATGGAGACAGAATGCCAAGTTTTCTTTCGCGGAATTTTAGCCTGCAACCTTGTCAATTGAGTGACTTGAAGCAACTTTGCAGCCAATTCTGCGAAAGAAAAATAGGCATTCTGTTTCCAATACAGAACTAACAGTACTATGAATTCAATTTGAAATAATCCTCAACGCTATACACCGGTCCAAAAGACTTGAATGATCATAATTAATTCCAGTTCGATCCTCTAGTATACTTGTCTCCCAGCAGTAATGAGGAATCACAATGGCATTATCCAGAACGCCTTTGAATAAATCAACAATAGTCCAATGAGTACTTTGAAATTCCAATGAATAATCTAAACTATGTCTCCTCTCAAATTGTATATAAACACAGCATTTAAAAAATATACAGTCTAATATTACAATAAAAGAAAAGAAATATAAACTAAATAATTGTCCAGCTCATACAGTTTGTATACACCCATATAGCCCTAAAACGTTATTTGTTTCCTACTAGCTACGAGACATTTCACAATGTCCCATAATGTAAAAGAACCCACCTGACCGACCCATCCAATGGGAAATAACTCTTCTAATAACCCACTTGACCTCATTAGTGACGGGAAAATTACTCTAAATTGTTATCAGGTTCGATATATATGTTGAAGTTAGCTTGTAAACATCTATGTATAGCTCAATATCTCTAAAATAGATATTACATCCATGGACAAAAAATAGCTATGTTATATATTGTACATAGATGATCACTACAAGTGGCATCATACACATAATATAGATACAGTCAAGTACCAATGGTTACAATATATATATATATATATATATATATATATATATATATATATATATATATATATATATATAGTTGTTGTCACGAGCAGCATAAACAACGGCAGCTATGGCAAAGCTAAGACCCATCCGGAGTGCTGGAGAGACAATAATATCTATTCTGAAAACTAAAATCAGTCTATTGAGAGCACTAGTTATCTCAATCTTTTTGTATTAATGTGAGACATGGACCCTGATAGCAAACTTACAACGAACAATCCAGGCACTTGAAATGATATGCTAAAGAACCATCCTTAGCATCTCTTCCATGGACCACATCACAAATGAAGAAGTGCGCAACACCATCAGGCACAAAGTATTCCATTATGAAGACCTCCTCACCACTGTCAACAAGAGAAAGTTGATTTGGTATGGCCATGTCACTAGAGCCAACAGTCTATCCACAATAGTACTTCAGGGCAGCGTTCAGGGTGACAGAAGGAGAGATAGACAGAGAAAAAAGTGGACTAACAACATCACAGAATGGACCAGAAAAAGTTTTGCGGAGACACAAGCATTGACACATGATCGAGAAAAACGGAGGGAACTGGTCAGATGTTCAGCAGCACAGAGCCGCAACGACCACACTAGGTCAAGTGACTGATGATGATGATGATGATGATGATGATGATGATGATATATATTGCAAAAGAGTAAGCACTCGATATCGTAATTTTAAAAAAAAAGTTTACAATGACAATGATAATAATATCGTAGAAATGGGTATTGTAAGCCAATCATAGTTGTTAAATTAGACATATTGTTTAACATTTATGAATGACACACATAACTTAAAGGTGATTTATGTATAGGGTCATTCAAGATTATACATCTGTTTCAGATGTTCTAAACTTTATGTTGCTCCTAACAAATACTTTACATATACGTTTACAAGAAATAAATTTCTGCATCAAATTTGAGAAAAATCAAACAATGTGTGCTCTCGTTACAAATTGACGTAGAACATTGATCCCAACTTTCGTGAGATGGTCCAAAACAATATCAATCTTGACTACCTGTATAGACCGAATAGTACAAGCGAGTGCAACTATGTGTAACGTTTTATGCATTCAATAGCGAACATATATTTGTAATAACAAATAAGGGCCGAACATCATAAGGGCAAATCTGACGATGTAATTAACTTATTTATATTACAGTTGAGAATATATATTTATAGCTATATTTTTAATGACGAATTACCAACCATACCTCATTGTAAGAAAGATCTGAAATTACACTCTCTGGTAGAAAGGTATTCTACTTACATAAGCTATACATGGAAAACGTCTTGATTTCAAATGCTAACTAAACTAAACAACAAAAACTTTATGGAACTGAATCTTAAGTTATGAATTTGTATCTCTTTGTCTGTTTATATATACATTTTATATTTTCTTTTCTTATTGCAAGACAGAGGGATTTCAATAATTTGTATTTTGAAAATAAGAAAGAATATGATTTCGTTACAAAACATCATCATCATCTAGCCGGCATTAGAAAAGTGGCACTTGAATACGTACTTAAAAAGCTTACCGCCTATCTTGATGCTTTAATTGCTATGGGGTAACATGGGGCGCCATCAAGAGCAAGCAACAATTTTATCAATTATAAATCTTTTGTGTCGAATACTTAACTTGGGTATGTGTTTTTGTATTTCAATTTTACACCAAACTCGCACTCCTGATATTGTCTTTGTCTATATAATTATTTTTGTTATTTTTTTTTGTCTTTCCCACATTCTCTCTTTTGAAAATATAACTTGTTTATTCAAGGAGTAGTGTTTATCATACTGTACAGGGTAAAGTATCATACCATTGTACTTCTGATGCTTATTCACACAATCACACGCGCGCGCACTTCGTAAACTAACATCTATTCTTTTGGCTTTAGATTTATTTATCATAGTCCCCCTTATCAGTGCCCTCGAAAAATGTGCATAACAAACTAGAGTGCACTTCAGTAACAAACTCATATAGTGCACTTCAGTATTAAATTACCTTGTTTGTGTCGCTATAGGATGTTTACGTATTGACCTTGTACATCTTTGTGTGCCGAAAATTAAGTCATTTATTCAGACAAGAGCAGAGACAGCGGCTTCGTTGAGTCCAAGAATCTACTGAATGTAAGTAACTTCTAAAAAATACTATACAACAGCGAAATATCTTATTTAAATGAAACAGAAAAGTGGAGGAAATGGAGCAGTTGCTCCTCTTTTACGGCGGGTGGTACTGGATGCTCAACTAAAGACATTTTCAATTTTACGATAAACCTATTATTAATAAGCATAATAAATTTCAGACAGCATTGCTACAACTCTGCATATTGTCTTAGAATAGTATCTACGATGTTTTACATTATGTAAATATTTACACGCTAATGCATATTTGCTAGTGACTAAAGTTGTTTTCTGTACCTGCTTTAAAATCTCGTGGAAAATCGTAAGTAGAACAATACGAAAAAACACACGAACGCACACACACACACACTCACACACACACACACACACACACACTACTTTTCGACGTTTGAGCAGATTCATATGACAATGAAGTCCCCGTATATCCTCTGTTCAGCTTTTAGCATGTAGAGTAAGGTTCCGTAGTGCATAACCCCAGCTTTGAAGAGTTCATCGGCTCATGGGCAGTATACATCTAAGATAATCCCATTCATTGTTACATCTCCCCAGCGCCGGATTAAGCACCGTGGAGGCCCATAGGCAGTCAAACTTTTGGGGCCCCAGACCCACGGTCACGGTCTCATGGGGGCCCCTAATGGGGCCCATAAAAGTCGCGGGGCCCATAGGCAGTTGCCTACTCTGCCTATTGGGTAATCCGGGATTGCATCTCCCTACACCAATCCCATCACGCTTCCCACTGGATTCGATTAAGAGTGGTGGATAGTGCATGCTCCCATTTGTGACTAATGCTCGGTTTATAGTAAATAGTGCTACTGATAAATCTGCAGATGTTTCCAGGAAAAAAATCTTTGAGTCGAAGATGTTTTCAGAGAATTTGTGATCACTATTTATATACACGAAGCAGGCTTTGCTATTTTCCTCAGTACTAAATAGAGAATACGACTAAATTAACAAGACAACACCTCAATGAGACGCATCTTGTCCATCGTCTTTGTAAGTCGATCCTAACAAAGATGGACAGTTATTCGTCTCATCGGCCATTCTAATTAAATCAGAATTATACAACCATACGTGGGTCTGTGGAGATATGGTTTTAATCAGACTGACCCTTTGGCGACCAAGTCGACTTTAAAAATGACTAATTAAAGACATGTACGTTTAGGTCACGTGGGGTAAACACTGCATATTAACCGGGATATTTTCCAATAGTGCCTGAAACTATTAGACGATTGCTTCAAGAACGCCACAAGTTGGGGGGAGGGGGTAAATATTGATTGAGGAACCAGAAACTCGGATTTCTGTTGTTGCTCATAGATGCTCGATAAACAAATCCACCTTAAATCTTTTGATTTTGAATTTTATTTTGAGAAAGGCAATATATAAAGCTTGTTTGCAGGCTCTTACACAACAAATGTATCAAAGGTAACATCGCTTGAGATCCGAAATTTTGTCCAGAAGTGTTATTTTGTCATATCTTATCTACTTTGATGTTGAAGTAGATTTTATGGTAACAATTACATGTCTAAATCTTACATTGCTAGTTTCAAATGTAAACACATGCTGGGATGGCACTGATCCTCAGATATTTATTGTAGGCAATTTATTATTTTGTAAATTGATGACCTTTTCCCGTTGCTGCTTTATGACAACAATTGTCATTCACATTATACATGTTAAAAAGAACCGAAATAGTAACACCACTCAGCTTTTGAAATTTTAAACGATCAATATGTGCTTCGACAGATATGTAATAACTTAGGCCAGCCTGCTTTTAAGACGTGCGTGTAAGTATATTGTTGAATACATACATACATACATACATACATACATACATACATACATACATACATACATACATACATACATACATACATACATACATACATACATATAAAATAAATGTAGTTAATTTGAGGGGACAGACGACACCACGGGTGGAGGGCGCCAGATGTTCTAAAGTAAACAATCGTCATTAGATGGGAATAACGCATACACTGAAGCTAGGGCTAAAACGATTAGTAAATTCCATTTTGCATTAGCCGAACACAAATAGGGACATCACAGTAGAAATCACTTATTGTGCCGATTCTGACCTGACAAGAATGATAACACCATCAACGGTTTCAGTTTTAAATTCAAGTGAAACTTACATGTTACAATGTGGCCTAGTGATTCAAACGTCCGCCTTGGATGCAGGGGGTCGTGGGTTCGAACCCCGGCAGACTCATACCAAAGACTTATAAAAAATAGTACTAACAGCTACCTCGATATGCAATCAGTATTATGAAGTTCGTGTTAGGACTGGTCGACCTGGTGTCAGGACAGAGGCGTAGCTGGGGGGGGGGGGCAGAGAGGTACATATGTCCCTGGGCGCCATACTAGTGGGGGAGCCAAAATGGGCTTTGAAATACGTTGTAACAGGTAATGGTGATTTTATTGATGAAAATAATGGGTTTCAGAGTTGAGGTGAGTGGGGGGGGGTGAATATTGTCCCCGGGCGCCAAACACTCTAGCTACGCCTCTGTGTCAGGATATTGTAACTGGATGAGACAGATAAATCGACAGCCCCAAATCTGTGTTGATACTGATGGATGATATGTGGGTGTGATGTCACCTGTTCATTAAAATGTGTAATTTTGATGCATGCAAATCTTTCTGGAACAAACCTGCGTACACTTTAGACACATGTCCGTAATTGGGAACATCCATATGTAGCGCGAAATTCAAAATGGTGACTGGTCAGATGCTTGTGCTATTCCACGTGGATTTGCAAGTCACCAAATATAGGATTTGTTTGAGAAATGGTGTTTGTGACCAAAATAACCCTTCAGCGGACGATAGATCCACGACCGCAAGAAATATCGGTCAGTGTAAAAGAAATGTACACCGATGTGTGCAGCAAAACCTGGCTGCAGATCTATTCAAGTTTTAATGAATATGTGATATCATCCGCTAAACCGAAAATTAATATTATCACGGGAGAAGGACATATTTATCGGCCTAGGTGGAACACCCTGCTACGTGTTTGTGACATGATGCCCCTGTACTAGACATCACTAAAAACTGACACACTTCAGACATCATAGCTATATATGACTGCATACAAATCCACATCACACACCCCTGTTACTCTCGCTCATGCAAAAGATTTTTTTTCGCTTTATTTTGTAATGTTCTCCGCCATGTCATGCAGAAATCAGTACCACTCAGTCTGATTGTCAAGATAACCCAAACGAAAATGTAAAACTTGTGTATTGCTATCGTTCAAATGATTTTGACGCAAAACCAGAATGACTCCGCAACTGTCAAAGGAAGAAATCCGTTTTTTTAATTGTGAATGTATGCATGCGCTTACTAAACGTACATGAAAATGGTACCAATATTATGTATCTCGCCATTGACTAGCATATTACGTTACATTTAATGCATTTGGCTACAAACGGGGCAACATAGGTATTATACTGTTTCAATTTATAAGGCTTCATTTGAAGGAAGGGCTGTCAGTAAGATATTTTATTCACAAACATTTGTTCTTTACTTGCTTCTAACCGATTATGGCAATTACTCGAACCTTAAACGTTATTTTTACAGCCCTATTTGCAACAGATCAGCATTGTGAAAGACAAACATTTGTAATGACAGATATAGCAATATTCCTTTACAGAAAATGACTCCGTGTTAAAATATGGATAGACTAGATTATATATATATATATATATATATATATATATATATATATATATATATATATATATATATATATATATATATACAGTTACTATCCAAATTACTATCACTTATACAAAGGGAGCTTGCATACCTAAATTTACTACCCAGTATGCAATAAAGCATGCAAAAGGAAAAGATAGGGCAAAACTAACTATATTTTCATCCATACACGCAAATTCACATGCAAAATGAGGATCTTTTGTTTGTTTGATTAGGTTTCGTAATGTGGCTTCAACAATTTTTCAGTCACATCGCTACGATATTTGCATTGAAACAGTTTATAGTAATGTCTAGCACTGGGGCATCATGACGCAGACATGTAGCATGATGTCCCACCCAGTCACATGATCCTGACACCAGACAGACCATTCCTAACACTAACTTCTTAATGCTGAGCGCCGAGCGAGGCAGCTGTTAGTACCATTTTTGTAAGTCTTTGGTATGATTCGGCCGGGGATCGAACCCACGACCTGCACATGAGGAAAATGAGGAAGTAGTTCATATAAGTATACTGATAATCAAATGTACAATCATTGGCCCCAGGTAAAAAAAATGGTCGAAGGCGCTCATCTTAACAGATCACTTACAATATTAATTTTTCTCCACGCGGTTTCGAGTGTAAGACTCGGCCAACATGTGAGAAAGGTTTTTTTTTTTAACTTTGGGTGGGTCGGTGTTTCTTCCTGGGGTATTAACCAGATTCTTCCGCCATCAAAATGTCATAGCTGCCATGTAATGAAATAAAGAAACCCACAGAAAAACAAAAAAGACATACCTTCAGCTTTTACTAAGGAAGGAAATATGGTCTCTATTTTTAATACGAATACACCAAACAAAAAACAAGAACGGGAGTTCATATTAACTTATTCGTACTATCTAGTACGCCATCACCTATTCAAAGGAGTGGGGGTATTTTCATTTTTCATACATACAAATATTTATCGGTTTTGAACCTGCATGACTTCATGCATCTTGTACAATATGATGTTCAACTGTTATAGATGCGAATGGTTATCAAAATATTAATGATTCTTAGAAACTCTGTAACATACACTTATACTAATAACTTTCAGTATTCTGCATTCAATTATGTAATTTAAACAAACATGGATGCATGTTAGAATATATTGGTCATTACGTGTGGATCTAATATATGATATTGTTATGTAAGTTAGTTTACCTTATCATAATCTTCTTCTCATTTCGTGCTGTGAGAAGGAATTACTCATAAATTTTGGAATGTCAATGTCCATGGAGAGAGAGAGAGAGAGAGAGAGAGAGAGAGAGAGAGAGAAGAAGAAGAAGAAGAAGAAGAATAAGAATAGGCTCCTTAACAGAGGTGTCACTACGATGATGAGACACAGCTACGTCTGGGGAATGAGGTACGGCATCAATATGTGAGAATCTGGTGTTTCCAGAGAAAAATTGCACTCCAAGAAAAACTGTCTCTAATATTATGAGTCACATTAACTGAATTAACGGCTAAATTTAGAATGTTCTAGGCGCTGACAGTATATGTTATGCATAGTTAATTTGCGGTGTAAGATTACTGTTAGGATTCTTGGGACTGGTGGAGGTCACTGAAGGGCTGCTGCTGACGTTGTTTTGTGAGGTTTGTTGGTAGTCGTCTGCGTAAGAAACTGGCTTTGGTTTTCAATCGTCGTCTACGTTGTCTCAAGGAACCATAGTCGAATGGAGTTCGAGTCACTGGAACTGGACAGGGCGTTGATAAAGGTTGTGAAGTGCCAAATTTTCGGTCCAATCTAGTAAATAACTCTTAGTTCTCGCCAGCAGCCATTTGTTAGATTTATGGGACATTCTGCACAGAGAGGTATTTTTCTAATCGGTTCATCCAGTTAACTGTGTTTGTTTAGAGCAGTACTGACCGAAAGTGACCTCCTGGAAGGGCATTCTCTCACGAAACATGTCAGAGTTGATTTGAAACAGACAGGGTTGTTATTTAAAACCAAAGCGTGGCATCTTGACACGCTGACAAAGCGACTTTCAAGGGAAGCGCGAGAAATTATATTGGTTCTGATTGGTCACTGTGGAATAATGGCGTGTGTGAAATCTTAGAATATATATATATATATATATATATATATATATATATATATATATATATATATATATATATATATATATATATATATATATATATATATATCCACTAGTTAAAATTTACTTCAGTTTTCTGAAATAGCTTTTTAAGAAACCAGCGTGGAACTAAAAATAAAGACTAAGGAGGTTATTTTAAAGAAGTACCTTCGAAAACAAGAGGCTCAGAAAATACCGCCGAAATCCAACGGCAGAGGCGCACCAAAAACACGAGGTATTTGTTTCAAATCCATACTTATTAGAATGTAATTGATAGAATGTTTCTTAGGTACAGATCTGCATGATTTGTTGATACATTTGTATAAATAGTTTCATTTGTTACATTAATTTAGTAATGTGCTTTTGAATTATGAATTAGAATTCTTACCTTAATTCATAGTAAGAATGATGTAGTGTTAATTGATGTTGTAAAACCAGTACGTGTAGTTATGATTGGAAAGTGTTACGTTAATTCTTGAATTTATCATATTGTTTGAATATTGATTGTGTTCTAAGATTTAATGTCTTACTTTAAGTAATGAATTACGGGAATACGTGTGAATTCACCGAATTTTGATGTCGTAGATAAGTTAGCGACAAATGTATAATGTAATTAGGTCAAAGCAAGCCAAATTAACAAGTGGTTTAGCTGTATTGATCTGAAGACATGTGTAGTTGATTACTAGCCGTAAAATCGTTATCACTGACAGTAATATCTGATTGTTCGAACCAGCAAAACGGACAGTCTCAGCTATTAAAGTGTAACAAGAGACTTAGGGCGTTTTACTTTTTCTTTTCAAAGGAAAATAGTTTTTATTTGGAGAGAGCAGTACGGAAATAGATGACGTACAAGACGGGGAAAAGGAATTGGGAAGTAGGATTTGCAAGGAGCATACATTAACACAGAGGACAAGTCAGGGTTCGAGAAGTGAGCAGAGAATCAGTTCGACGAAACAGGTCACGAAGAAAACCGAACAACGTGGAATTTTATTGAACACACGATTCTTATGATGAAATTAGCTATCAGCCATACAACGGCTAAATTTGTTTAATTCTATATGCCATTTATTTGCAATTCGGTCAAAGTTACTTCTAAAACCACATGTATTCAGAAGGGAAGGAAATTTCACTTTGTATGTCTTTGATTAAATTGTTTATTTATCTTTACGGGGGCTCGTAGTGTCTTTGTTCAATATATTATCTCAGTTTACCATATACATTCTATACTCGAACCGGGTGATTACACCGTGGGCGGTCATCTCCTAGATAGCGGGTATTAGGGGGAGGTGGATTAGAGTGTTGTCTTTATAAGTTGTGCAATACCTTTGACAAGTGGGCTTGTACAATATTGTACGAATAACGCTCATGACCCGAGACCCCTGTCACAAAGGTGTATACATTGTTACTGGGAATTTGCAAATAGTTCCCGGACACTCCAACAGGAGCGATGTAGCATTTAGCTAGAATCAAGGATCGGTCATGTGAATAGGTTAGTTGTGTAGCAGTTCTAGGCAAGGCAGCTGAAAAACTTGGCGGTATGAAGTCTGCTAGTCGCAAAGGTTGTGGTGCGAGTCTCTCTCGTGGATCATAATTATACAAGTGACAACTTTATTCATGATATTCATCCACTACTAATATGTAAAGGTGTCGAATTTTTCTATATCCACTTGTTATGTACGTTTGTATGCCTTATCATAACCTTCTTCTCATGTTTTGCTATGAGTAGGAATTACTCATAAGTTAAGAAATGTCAATGTCCATGGTAAGAGAGAGAGAGAGAGAGAGAGAGAGAGAGAGAAGAAGAAGAAGAAGAAGAAGAAGTAGAAGAAGAAGGAGTAAGCTCCTTAAAAGATGTGTCACTACGATGACGAAACACCGCTGCGTCTGGGGAATGGAGTACGAGATCTGTAATTAGAGAGGCGAGTCTTTCTAGCTTCAGAATGAAGAAACTTGATTTAAAAAATTAATATACATATATTACTACATTATTGAGATACATCTATACAGATTTATATTCCAAATACATGAAAATACATATAAAATTACACTTTCCTTTCAAGCTTGCCAACTTTATTCATTTGTATAATTTCTGTATTTTAGAATATAGTACAAATGGTTAAATCTCGATTAATTTCATGATAGCCAAAGAGTATAAAATGTAATAGCTGCATTTATTCAACAATTTTGAAGAAATGTATTTTACTCATTTTAAAATAGAATACTGATTTGGAACATGTTACTTGGTATTATTCTTTGTTACCTGAAGAATACTTTATTTCAACATTGAATCTAAACATGAAGTTGGTAGCGAATTAGAATTTTACAATACAAATTACCATAAATATAAATGAATATGAATTATTTTAAACAATTAAACATTCCATTACAATATATTATAAAATAAATAGGAGAAGTCAGTAAATAATGTTGCAAACATATGAACTTTACCGTTAAAATCTCAAACATGAAAAAGTGCCGATTCCTTAAAGAAGTTTACGAACATAGACAGTTCTTACCTGTTATTAGAAAGGCGAGCCTTTCTAGCTTCAGAATGAAGGAACTGACTGTACGCGGTATGCACATGTTTTTATGTGTAATCTGGGCGCAACCACACGACCAAACATGGAATCTCGTGAACGTTTACTTCATTCTAGACAGAAAGAGGCTCTCTTCTCTACTATATGAAATCGGCCATATTATTTTACGTCATTTGACATAAAGTTTGTTGCATTAGCAATCTACTCGCTAAATTGGAATTCTGCGAATGTGCAGTCTGTAATCTATGTGGCTTGCTGAGAGTATATTTATTGCTGACATTGCAACACAAGTGAAATGTACAAATGAAAGAGAGTTTTGCATTTGCTCATAAGGGCGTACACTTTATTCCAATAATATATAGTTATGATTAAATAATCTTAATATATTTTAGTAGAAAATTACTTTAATATAAATTAGTTAAAAATTACTTTAATACAATTTAGAGAAAATGTCAATCTTATTACTTTCACTAACAATTCTGTCCTAATAATATAATGGAATAACGAAGAATTTATACATAAATGTATATTCTTTACAGGCATGTAGGCGCAGATGCCCTCATGATGAATTCGTCCATGACTTCAGTCAAATTAATTTGCATGTGTGCAATTTTGTCTGCAATAGTTGCATTAACTACTGAAAATCATGAAAGTCTTCCAGCATCGTCTGCAGCAAATATCGTCACAGTAACAACGGTTACAGATAAACCTTCTAATACAGGTGTTGCAACTGACTCCATACAATGCTCTCAAACTGCCCAGCTTACAACCAGTGGAGCGTTCCCTGTATTAGAAATGAACACAACCGACAAGACAGTGGAAGCTACACGTGGGATTTTGTCAAGTCCAAGATTCAAAACAGAATCACCATCAGTATTTTCCTTACAAAGTACAACAATACTAAACCCATCTATCATACAAGAAACAACAAGGACGATTGAAAATGAAAACGAACTAGATAACTACGTTTGCCCACCAGAATGCGATTGTTGGCTGCTCGAAAACCCCATTTGCCACGTAAGTGTCGTCTGTGCTATTCAGCACATCGATAATGGGACTGATTTCAGCGTCTTCAACACAAATATATTTCCCAGTGCCCTAACCCTTCGTTGTGATCCTCTTTCATTGATAAACAATATGCTTTATCCATTTATGTTCAAAGGACTTCATTCATTCATTGCGCTCACTATTTTAAACTGTCATTTTAATTATGTGCCGGAGAAAACGTTCTATGGCATGACAGCTTTGAGAGAACTTTACATTAGCAATGCTGAAAACGTAACTTTCCACACGGCTGCATTTGATAACGTACCATTCCTCGAGGATATATCAGTTGTACATAGTGAAATGTCCTCTGCACCCTCTTTGTGCCATCTACAAAGTCTGCGGTTCGTCAATTTCACTGATAACAATATCGGAACATTAGAGGAAACTGGTCTTTTATGCAATACCACTTTCAAAAACTTACAAGTAATTGTTTTGTGCAAAAATAATCTTCGGAAAATATCTATAAATATTTCTGAAATTTCAGATAATCTTCTACATTTCTCTGCCAGTGATAACAAAATAGAACAGATTTCAGAGTATTCATTCAGGGGATTATATTCGCTATCATGGTTGGACATCGAAAATAATCTCATGTCATCATTTTCCAGACACATATTCCAGGACGTGAATGATTTAAAGGTGTTGAGCTTGGCGAAGAACAGACTGTCACACTTTCCTTCTGGATTACTAAGCCATCTCAGACGTTTAACAGTTCTCCACTTATTTGATTTGTCACTAAATATGTCCATTTTTAATGAGATAAGAAATCTTCAAAACTTACAAGAGCTAGTTCTGAAAAACAACTTTATTGAAAACATAGAGATGTCGTCCCTCAACCTCTTTTCACTGTTGGAATATTTTGATATTTCTAACAATTTCGTCAGGACTTTAACTGAGAATCTATTTATGCCTCTGCAAAATCTTCAAAAACTAAACATGTCTGGAAATTTAATTGAAACATTAGGCAAAGAAGCGTTTAGTGGATTATCAAAAGTGGATACCCTGGATTTGCAATATAATAAGATCCGTACTTTACACAGCGATTGTCTTCAGCCACTTCTCGCACTAAGTGTGCTCAATCTTTCGTATAATGCCATAGAAAACTTGCCATCGTTTCAAGGACTCCAGAATCTGTTTGTTTTGGATCTGAGACATAACAATATCAAGTACCTTAATAGTTCAAGTTTCGCAGGTGCCAGTGGCATTGGAGGAATTAACCTGAACAATAACCGAATTCGAACCATAGGAGCAAAAACGTTCAGAAACTTACAAAGTCTGGTCCTACTTTTCATAGAAAATAATGAAATAGACTACGTAGAGTACAATGCATTCGGAGACGCATCGATTATAGAACTAAATTTGCGAAACAATAATATATCCGACATAAATTTTTTCCGATACAGTGATTTTCACAGTCTTCGTAAGCTTGATCTGAGTGACAATACTGTTACAGTGCGTATATCCTCTGATTTTTGTAGCAGATTTCAAGGGATTGAAACTTTACTGATTTCAAAAAATAGAATTGAAGCAGTATCTAGTCGTGCATTCGAATCCCTTCTTAATCTTCGGTTTCTCGATCTTTCATATAACAGGATAAGTTTTCTTCAGGAAACTGCGTTGACAACATCAATGTTTTCTTCAGTAAAGCCATTTGCAAAACTACAAGGAAATCCGTTCCGATGTGATTGTAATATGCAATGGATGAAAAAATGGCAGTCTTCTCCATATAATAATAATATGATTATTACAGATATGCTTACACTTACGTGTACAATATCCAATAGTACAAATGTTTCCATGCTGTACAGACTAGCTACCGAAAATTTTCTATGTCGGTATGAAACTGATTGTAACAGTTTCAAATGTTCGTGCTGCAACTTAGATGTATGTGCATGTTTGCACAATTGTCCCGATAACTGCACTTGTTTTTACAATAGTGACAGATCAGTGAATTCGGTCCATTGTGAATCAAAAAAGTTTAATCAAGTTCCAGAGAAAATACCTCCGGCAGCAACACATTTGTACCTAGATGAAACTAACATCAGCGTGGTGTCAATACATTCTTTCACAAACATGGCATACCTTGAATATCTTTCCATGTGTGATTCCAATATATACACTATCGATGATTACGCGTTTGAGAGATTATCGTCACTGAAAACAATACATCTTGATGGAAACTTTATATCAATAATAACCCCAAAGACTTTCTTTGAACTGAAGAATTTGCAGGAATTGTCGCTTAGCAACAACCGAATTACTTTGATAGAAGCTGCATCGTTCAGCTATTTTCCTGGGAAATACAAGCTAGATTTGTCCAGTAACATGCTCAGCAATGTAGACGGATATGTGTTGTATGAAATGTCTTTTGCATCATCGCTCAATCTTTCTGGTAATCCATGGACATGTGATTGTGAATTTCTAGTAGGATTTGACAATTTCACATCTTCCAACGTTGACAAAATCCAAGACTTTTCTTCATTGACCTGCACCACAAATGATACTTCACCCTCGAACACCACCATATTACTGGTGAATACGTTGTTGTCGGATTTGTGTCCAAGTATCGATGTGCGTCATACAAAGGAATTACTAGATAACATTACATTGGTGTCGACGCTAACGACTTTACTTGGGATCCTGGTGATTGTAATAATTATTGTCTTTGTCATCTTTTGGAAACGTGATTTTCTGAAAGTTTGGATTTACGTAAAGTTCGGATGGCGAATCTGCAACACAGAAGAGGACCAAGCAGATGTGTACAAACCGTATGATGCTTTTGTTTCCTACAGCAGTAAGGATGAGGACTATGTGGTGCACGAGTTAATTCCAGTTCTAGAAAAGAATATGAATTACAGACTCTGCGTTCATTATCGGGATTTTCCGGTCGGAGCAGCGATTGCGGACAACATTCTATCTAGCGTTGAGTCCAGTAAGCGTGTAATAGTGGTATTATCAAATAATTTTGTCGAGAGTGAGTGGTGCCATTACGAGTTTCAGATTGCTCATCAAAAGCTACTAGCAGAAAAGAAAAATAGAATCATTATGATTCTTTTGGGTGATATTGATAAATCGAAACTGGTTCCCGAATTGAAAGATTATGTACAGACGAATACGTACCTAAACCAGAACGATGCTTGGTTTTGGGAAAAGATCCAATATGCAATGCCTTAGGTAAAAAAAATCTCTTTTTTAAAAAACGGACAAAACCTGTGTATTTTTTGTTTTTGTTTTTCTTGTTTCATCTACATTTATTTTTTTTTAAAATTAATTTTATTATTATTATTATTAGTAGTAGTAGTAGTAGTAGTAGTAGTAGTAGTAGTAGTAGTAGTAGTAGTATAAATAGAAAGATTATATTGATAAATACACACTTGTCCTGACTTCAGTTGTTAACTGCCTCGTAATGACGCTTGATTTATGGGAAATGTATGATAATAAGTGTGCTGATTGAAGATTATAACTGAAGAGTTTCTCTCGAAAACAACTAAAAAAACTAATAATTTAATGGCCGCATACATCATAGGTTTTGTTGTACTATCGACTGAGCAGAGCACCAGCCACCTTTACTAAACATTACATTTAAAAGACCAGGTGAGCTTCGCCTCGCACCTGTTGAGAACAGCTCCGGTGGCCTAGTGGTTAGAGCGTCCGCCGCGGAAGCAGGATGCCTTGGGTTCAATCCCCGGCCGAGTCTTACATAAATGGTACTAACAGCTGTCTCGCTTGACGCTCAGCATTAAGAGGTTAGTGTTAGGACTGGTCGGCCTGGTGTCAGGATAATGTGACTGGGTGGTACATTATGTTACATGTCTGCGGCATGATGCCCCAGTGCTAGACATCATTATAAACTGCCTCACTGCATACATCGTAGCGATATGACTGAAAAATTGTTAAAGGTACGTTCAAAATCCTAATCAAACAAACAAATATATATTGTATTATCATTATTTTCTCAGGCTGTGTTACTCAATACTCTCAGTCTATATTAGTAAATGCCCTCAGTTTATACTGCTCTCTTTCATCTCATAGTGCCGGATTAAAATGGGTGCGCATAGGGCTTTACGCCCCCCCCCCTCCCCCTCGTAATTGGGTCTCCCTGGTTCCCATAGATAAATTACATAAGTTTAATTATACCATATGTATGTATAAACTGTCTAATACTCTACATATTGTAGCTAACATAATGATACACATATAAAACTTGCTAATAAAATCTTTCAAAGTGTATTTTTATATCTATATCTTACATGCTCCACCCCGACCCACAGTTTTTAACCGCCCCTGCCCCATATGCCTTAATAAAAGCGTATGTAGTACTATTTTATTTCAGCTGAGAATAATTGTAAAGATTGACTTCAACTATGTATATAAATATACATAGCTTTCTTTCTTTTGAACAATTCATTGTTTCGAAACGATGTTTCATCAGGGTGTATTCAAAATTAGTCGATGAGGGAGGTAACTGGTTAGGTAACCGAATGATTCTTACCAAAGACGTATAAAAATGGTGCTTGCTTCTGCCTCGCTTGGTGCTCACCATTAAGATGTTAGTGTTAGGACTGGTCCGCCTGGTATCAAGATAAAGTGACCGGGTGGGACATGATGCTACATGTTTGCGGTATGTTGCCCCAGTGCTAGACATCAATATGAACTGTCACATCGCAAACATCGCGATGATACACTAAACTTGTTAAAGCTAACTTATATATATATATATATATATATATATATATATATATATATATATATATATATATATATATATATATATATATATATATATACAGGGCCGGCTCTAGGAAGTGTGGGGCCCCATTGGAAACATGATGGCGGGGCCCCCCATTTATGAAGTTATGATAATAATACTATAGATAATAGCAGTATAGATATACAGTGGGTTGAAAAAAGTATTTGCCTCCTCAATATTTTTCCATTGACTCCAATAGAATCCAGCTCTCACTCCACCAAGCGTAATTAACTTCAACTCATCCCATTTGTTCTTATAAATTGTGGTTCTATTTAATAAGTTTATTTTATATTATTTTAGGTACGATTAAATGCACGACTCTGCTTCATTTTGCATAGGGGTCATAAAATTGCAAAAGTTATTTGTTATTTACACTTTATTCAATGGCAGTATAACAAATTTCACTGAGTATTTCAAGTGAAGAATAAAGGTCTGTTATCTGTTATTCATCCCCACCCCTCTATTGCTATTCCAATAGTAGCTGGGGGATGAACACTTTTGCAATTTGTGATCAAAATGCAAAATATAGCATAGTAGTATTTTTAAGTTATGCCTGATATAATATACTGACCACCGAAGTCTTGAATCATTAAACAGCACTACAATTTATATGGCTAAACAGATTGTGATGAAGTTACACTTGATACAGTGAGAGCTGTTTTCTATAGGAATCATTGAAAAAATGTTGAGGGGGCCAACACTTTTGCAACCCACTGCACTTGGCAAGCAGAAGTGCAAGACAGGTGATTCACCAGGCCCAGTCTAGGAGACAGCATGTCAATCTGCAAATTATGAACCTAAATTAAACTGTCTAAACAAATACAAAGATACTATATTGTCTTTATTTGATTTATTAATTAATATGTTCTAGTCACTGGGAACCTTAAACATTTATATTCAACTCAATATATGGAAATATGGAACTTATCACTTAAGAAAAGCACAGCAACTAGTATCCTTAATACATTAAGCTTTCAAAAGCTAATTTTTCTTGCTTTTTTCATTGCAAAGTCTTTCAGGATTTCCTCAAAACTCAATTCTCTGGCTACATCACACTCTATTGACATAATACTCAAACTATTTAGGCGTTCTTGACTCATTGTAGACCTTAGGTAAGTTTTAATAAGTTTGAGCTTAGAAAAGGATCTTTCGCCAGATGCAACTGTAACTGGGATGGTAAGGTAAATTCTAAGTGCCACAAAAAGATTTGGAAAGGCTGTAGACCTGTTATTGCAAGCTAGAAACTCGAGCATTTTTGCAGGATTTTGTAACAGCTCTAAAGGGAGAACTGGCTTTATTGCTTCTATCTCCTCACAAAGCATGAAACCATCAATATCAGCCATCTTCGTTGTTGTAACTCCATCTGCTGCATTGTCAGCATGAACTAATTTGGAATCAGTTAAGGCGATTTCCAAATCTGCAGAACATTTTCTTATGTCTTCATTGGGCAAATCCTTAAAATTGCACAAGAATCCAAACAACTCATATTGCTTTGTCAGCTGTTCAAATCGGGGCTGAAGGGTTTGCACGGCTTTATTCACCACTTGATTAAAGCATTGAATTTGAAATGCCTTTTGGGGGTATGACAGAGGTTCATCAGTTGATTCGTAGTCAAACATTTGCCTCTTCCTGCGCACACGCCTCTTTTCACTTTTGAAAACTGCTTCCACTTCAAGGTCTTCAGCATGTTCTTTGGCATCGACCAGTGATTCCTCAAAGCCTTTTTCTCCGAATGCATTTAACCAGTTGAACAGTTTTTCAAATGCTTTCAGACAAAGTTGTTACATCCATGGTTTCACCTTGAAGCTCCTTGCTTACGAAATTTACCTGAAAGAGCAATGAGTGCCAAAACACTAGAGACACAAGGAACTTATAATTTCTCATTTGGTTCACCAAGGACTGAGCATCACTTTTGGTATTGGCATCTTCAGTAGTGTCTGCCAATTCTTCGAGAGCATCACAGACTTGAGAAGCTTGGTATCTGATGGCCTTCACACTATCCATTCTGCATTCCCACCTTGTTTCTGACAAAGGTTTCAAGGACAGGCCAGTAACATGACTTCTGAAGATTGTCCACCTTTTTGTGGACGAGGCAAAAATTGTGTAAATACGTTGCAATGTACCGAAGAAAGACATGGCCTCGGTACATGTTTTTGCCATATCACCTAAAATAAGATTATAACTATGGCACGCGCATGGGGTAAAAAATGCTCGAGAATTTCTTTGCAGGAGTCGTGCTTGTACACCTGAATTGTGTCCCTTCATGTTGGCCCCATTATCATAGCCTTGCCCACGGATATCCATCAAGTCCTAATACCTCAAGTTCCTTCAGAAGGGAGTTTAACAAGTTTTCTCCAGTGCTGCTTTGCCCCACTCAAAACTTAATGAAGTGTTCATACACTCCAGCTGGGATGTTTGGTTTTGTACCATCAGCTACATATCTAATAACCAATGACATTTGCTCTTGGTGACTGATGTCAGGGGTGCAGTCAAGAATTATGGCATAGTACTTGGCAGCTTTAATTCTAGAAATAATTGCTGTCTGAACAGCATTTGCCATAATGTCGATGAGCTCATTTTGGATGTTTTTTCCCAAATAATGATCAAGTATTTCCTTGTTTTGAACTTTCCGTATGTGTTCTTGCATTATTGGATCAAACTTCCCAAGTAACTCAATGACACCTAGAAAGATGCCATTATGTGGTGTGCCAATGTGTTCATTAGAACCACGGAATGGTAAATGTCTTTCTGCTAACATCTGTATTGTGGCCACAAGTCGCTCAAATACTTTATACCAGTGGTTTGCTTCCTTTCTAATTTGTTTTTCCTGTACTTCATCAATGGTCATTTCAACAGCCATCCTCTCCTGTAGTTCACAGCAGCAGAGCATTGCTTGCAAATGCCTGTTTGAATTCTCATGCGCAGCTTGCCTTGTATGGATGTTTGTCCAATTATTGAAACCAGAAGTTGCAAGTGCGGCTGTAGCATTCGGGTCAAAAAGTTTACAGTAGTAACAAAAGATCTTGTCGCTTGAGACTGAGTATAACAGCCAAGGTCGCTCTATAAATTCACCATTTGGGAGCATTCGTTTGCAGTGGAATTTTGACAAGTGCGATCCTTTATCATTTTTAGGGAAATTTTCTTTTAGAACTTTTGGTGGTCTTTTTTTCACCAAATAGTCTCTCACACCATGACTTATTACTTCTGGCCAGGTTGCAGGATCATCAGTTAATTGTGAATGCTCATCATCAATCTTGACATTTGAAGTGGAAGGATCTTGCTCATCATCAATGGTGACATTTAAAGTGGAAGGATCTTGCTCATCATCATTGGTGACATTTGAAGTGGAAGGATCTTTCGAAGAGTTTGTAACAGCAGAATCACCCTTAAAGCTGTGTTCATCTTGTAAAATTTCTTCAGCACCACTCTCATTATCACTGAATTTCGGATCATTTTCAACTGAGTTTTGCACATTTGTTTCATTAGATTTATCTGATGTATTTCTATAAACAAATCTGTCTATGGCTCCTCTTTCTCTTTCATCTTGGGTTTCTTAGCCTTTCTTATTGCCCTTTTCTTACTGCCACTCTGGTACTTTCTGCCTATATCTCTCGGTCTTTTACTCATATTTGAAGGTCAGGAATCTCGTGTCTCTATAACAAAATACAGTGAACACATAATGACTAGTTATAAAGGGCTACAGAAGAATCTACTTGGCACAAAGCAGGGAGGATGCGTACCCATACTCCATCGAAAGCCTAATAGATCCACTGTTGCCCAAATGAAAACCAGTCAAAATCAGCTTTACAACACCTCATATGTGCAATCCTGTCCAAAGAAGTGACAATGAATGCCAGGATAAATTTTAATTATTGTCATGTTAGCTAAATCACACCACTGTTATCTACATTTTTTCTGTGTGTGGTTTAATCTTAAGCAATTAATTAAATAACAATATAAATTCTTATGGTTCACATGCTGCTTGGAGCAATCCAAAGCCAACAAAATTGTGACATCATGAATTTTGTTAGACATCCGACATATTGGAGCAAATGTCATGAAGACACAATTCAACTCGGAAGGATGAGCACTTCAAGCAGCATGAGTACTGGTCCACCCCTAACAAAAGATAATTGGTCGCACACTTCGCGTTCGACCTATGCAGTGATAAGCACCGGGGGTAGGCAAAAAATGTTTGTCCGGCAAAAATCTGGAAAACCACGCCATTTCAGGCCATGAACTTACTATGATATTTTTCCACCATGCCATAACCTAAGCATTTATGCATTCCGCTTTAGTCCTCGCCTATCTATTTATTCTACGCGGCATTTAAAATGCTCGCATTTCGTCAATTTTTAAGATATCAATACCAAATTTGCACTACAGGACAATGGTGCATAGGAGTATTTACATTATAAATCTCGTAATAATCAGACAACTTATGGACCCGCCACGGCCAAAACCGTGCGTATTTCAGTCTGCCACCTGGATAGGAAAAACAGCACCATATTATTTCACGAGATCTTACACAGAATACAGTTAATATACTTTTGGGGTGCAGAAAAAAAAATCAGCTGCACAGCTATAATACTTTTGATGCTAGAGCATTGTAAAGCGTGCGACCAAAGTAGCACTTTAGTGCTGCATTTTTCTTGTTATACTGACTTTTAACTTCAACTAGTGGCTTTCAAATGTTAAACAAATTATTGAAAGCAGAACCACATGATTGTGTATTGTAGGTCAATATAAGACAGTAATGGTAAAGTCTACTTTTAATTATATATAATAAAAAAAAATGCATTGTCACTGTCTAATACTCACACAAATGGCATCACTCGCTTCACTAGGATTCTTTTCAGTAGCCTGACAGACTTGCAGGTTTTAAATGTTAATGTAACTGTATAGCTGGTACTTCTTCACTTGGCACTTGCTACAGTTATCATGTGGCCTGTACACTTAACACTGGCAAAAGATTGTGTCCCTTGACCACGGTGGCATCACAATGCACTGAATTGTCTAGACTACTTGTGAACTGACCCTTCCCCAATCAAGGTGCAGGCCCCCCCCCCCCAGGCGCGGGCCCAATTGGGTGCAATTGGTCCAATTGGCCTGAAGCCGGCCCTGTATATATACTTGTATATATATATATATATATACGCACACACAGTAATTATCGGTCGAGTGACACACACACACACACACACATATATATATATATGTGTGTGTGTGTGTGTGTGTGTCTGTGTCTGTGTGTTTCTTCCCCACTTTACATCGGGCAGAATTCCTTAATTTTCAAATGCGCCTATACCCTTGTTGTAAATATATGTAAAACAGCCAAGCCATGTTTGCATTAAAATGCACACTTTACATGGTTTATGTTGCACAAGCACGTTGGTATCATTCGCACAACACTCGTATAACGATTACGCATATCTCTACACGTAGGGTTTGTGTTGAATCGAGGCTGTGTTGTAGGATTACCATATCTGAACTTTCAAAAACGAGGACGCACGATGAGTTGGTGTGTCTGTATCGTATATATATATATATATATATATATATATATATATATATATATATATATATATATATATATATATATATATATATGATATATATATAATTTAATACGACGTGCGTATTATCACGGATACAGTATGCTATATAAATAGGTCTAATTTTGTCTGATAAACAACTAGCAGTCAAAGTCCTTGACATATTTTAATATTTAACCAAAATCCGATTGACAGGAGATATAAGGACTGACAAGTAGGACATATCCAGGAAAAAGAGGATGTGTGGCAACTCTGCTGTGTCTAAGTGTGAGGTACATGCATACAAACACACGTACGTACGTGCGTGCGTGCATGTGCATACATACATACGTACATAGGCTCACACTTGCACACACACGCACACATCCATATAATGAGGAAAAAAATAAATCTGGCTACGAATGAGTTGCTTGTTTGAATTTTGATACATTAAATACATCGACAGGCCTAATCGTATCTTGAAAAGTAAAATTTCAGTTCATTAAAATATGCCAGAGTTCTCTTTAGTTTGTAGACCTGATAATATCCGACAGAATAGGCAACGTTCTTGTTTTATTTTGTTTTATATCCTTGCATATTTTGTTTCATCCAACATCATTAAGTCACTGTAAATATGTTCAGCCCATTTGTGACATTCGTACTCATTTATTAAGTCCGTATTTACTACAAACTTGATAGAAAATGATCTGAAGTCGCATTTTGCCAAAAGCAGTACTTATATTATATATTGGTTACTCCTAGCAAACTTCTTAGATCTGCCAGTGCATTATACGAGTGCAGATATATGGTTATGCGTTAGCAGTTTCGTCTAACTTACACGCGAGTATATACGATATGATAGTACGTGACTTGGGTCAGTCAACACATCTTAAGTTAATATTGCCACCTTTCGACAGTATAGCAAGCTCCTGAACAATACCGTATGCGTACCAAGTTGTTTAGTGGCCTAACTTTATGTGACAAGAGTTACCTACCCTGCAACAATTCAATATTTTGGTAACATACCCCAAAGCCTACCAGAGTTCCAGACAGATAAATTAATTTGCACAGTGACGTTGTGAAACAAAACGAAAGCGTGGCAAAAACGATTAAAAAAAATAACCACATCGAAACCGGTGAACAATGCGATTTGAAATCAGTGTGGAAAACAGATAACACACGTGGCTTCTCCAAGCAGACGTTTGTAACATAAACAATTGTATATGACATAATATAAAACCTCATATAATAAAATATGAAAGAATCCGATGAAAACGAAGTTGCGATTATTCGAGATTACGGCAAATACAATTGTGTATCTTCATCATAATATATGACCGCAGAGATATACCAGCAAAGATCTCAACATAAATATGTTGGCGCCATTGAAGTTATCGTATGATCAGTTGGCACAACTGGACGAAGGATGTCACCTCTAGTCCTAACCAGCTATATATGGACATACACCACAATTAATTTTACTATATGTTCTCTACATATATTTCTCAGTACTGACCTTTCAACTGTGTGACAATCAATACAAATCATATGTTAATCTAAAATATATCCAAAGATAACTTCACGGTGAAGTTCTTGTCAGGGGTTCACCGGCATTTTTTTGAGCGGCTGCACTGTAAACAGAACAGCATGTACACAGAACACAGATTTCACTTCCGGATCATCACCAAGGCCTTATTACTCCATGTGCACTGTCGCCAAATTACACACAGACAACCACTCTCTCAGCTCACATTCTCAAGAATAAACAATTGCCTTTAAATCCCTACCAAAAATGCATCAATATAACTCTTTTATCACCACCAAAATGAGAGAGGAAAAAATGTTCTAAAAATAGACTAGAACTACATTCGTATTATTCGAAGTATTAATTGTGATGTGATTCCATATGCTGGGACGGGGATAAGAAGTGTCAACACAAAGCATTCATAGATTCACGACGCTAAATGTGCCAAAACATCAGAAATTTATTAAGTTCCATTGCGACTTGCCAAAATTACTTCTTCTGCTATGTAGGCAAGACAAGGCTGCTATGTGCAAACTTGTATCCCGCAAAATCTTTTTGGAAGAATATTACAGAACATTCATCACAATATGTGCGGCATGGGATTAGCGTTGGATCCCAAGCAAAAAATTGCACTGCAGAGTTAATTTCTTGAAAGCGTGGTGCCCTAGGTGGTTGCCTCGTTCGACTTGCCCTAGGGCTGGACCTTATTCATCAGTACCTACCTGCCGACGTCAAATAAACACAATATGTATGGAGAATACAGATATATTGTTTGATGCATTAACGTTGCGGATAATTCTTACTCATAAAATGATTCCAGGATAGGATCTACTCTAACTTCTCTCATAAGATACGTCACATAAATATTCCTTAATTTTCTGACACAACAAAAGTTTCTTTGATCGCCTTTTTACCTTTTTCGAATGTAATTTCTGATTCAGCTAAGTCAAACTCGGTCACCTACATTATACTTTCGATTAAAATTTAATTTGTTTGTCACGACTATTTAATTTTCGTCATCGCTAGCTTGTGTTTGGCCTCATTTAAATTTTCCATTTTTTCATATTATTATATATAAAAGTGATGTCAGCTCAGTCAAATAGTTTTGTTTTATTTTGTGTGTGAAATTCTTCGACATAGAAGTATTAATTGTTATATTAGATTTTGCCATGATCTCATTAATACAGTCGTTCCCTCATTAAACGCACAATAATTATGGGTTCAGTTTTTATAAAGTTAAATCTGGAACGTATTGTTTTAAAATTCGCGCATTGATATACTCAGACTTTTAATCGTCTGGGTGACAAAGATACGAATGGGTCTCTAATAGCAGCTCCTGTTTTATCTTTTAGTGTTAAACTCCACATGTACATACTACAAATGTCAATAACATTTAGGAAGTAGTTAACACCTTATTTTCTCTGGAATATTCAGTCATCATATTAGATCTGCAGACCAATATCATCAACACCATTAGCAACAACTCTGTGCACAGAAATACATCTTCTTGCTGTCGTATATGCTTCGTATACTTTCGTATTAACAAGTTTATAATTTTCAGGCTTTTGATTTGCTGACCTTTGGAAAGTCTGCATTTGGATGTCTGGTTTAATTGTTTTTACCCCAAGCTTATATTTAAATCTGATAGCGTGTCCGACAGACGCCTTGTCTACTTTCGTTCCTGTTGGCCTGATTTTATGCTTAATTTAAATCGCAATTTTATCACGGTTTCTTCCTTTCTGGCGATCTCTATAGCAATGGTCATGTTGCATCGCAGTAACGTCTACTTGGTTATAACGTACTTGACTAGGAATCGGCTGATCATTTGCATCAAATTGTTTTTTCGAAACAAGGATTCCATGTGGTAGGGGTTCATACGGCCAGGTGGAATCCAACTGCTGTTTTCTAAGGACCTTTTCCAATAAGAGAATGCATTTCAAGGAGACTGACTTTAAGCATGTTGGAAGACTAAAAATCTGCTCGAGACTGTGGACTGCTTAAACAAACCTTGATTTGTTTCTTACTTCAGTCAGAACACATTGATTTCTTAATAAACAAATTTAAGAGTACCTACAATAAATTGATTTCAAGTACGTAAAAATACTAATTTACGGATTCCTCCGCTGTAACCAAATGGTATGAACAAAATTGGTTTTCATGCACAGGCTTCGTCTGCATGTTCTAGCATCTGCTGGCTACTTTAAATAACAGCAAAAGACAATCCATCAGCTGTATGCAGCTGGCATTTCGCTATTAAGGTACGATGGCTGGTAATGAGGCGTCGAAATATACTCACCTATGCCACATTTTTACACACACACACACACACACACACACACATACACACTATAGGCCTTAAATTATATAGCTTTGAGATCATGAATGCAAGTGCAGCGAAATATAACGTTTCTGCCACTCGAACAAAAGTATAAGTTACTTTCCACTCTTTACGTTCCATGTCATTTTGTAACATATTATATATATATATATATTTCACCGTGAACCTGTCAAAGCATATTATGACAACATAGAGAATATAAAAATGTGTACAAACTATTTTGTCTTAACTCAGCTGCGATCGGAGAAGACGCTGATATCAAGAATCTCATTTCTGTTTATGACATGAGATTATAACATCTGCAAGAGGAGCTTTTTGTAACGTCGCAGTCAATTAGCCACGCTAAGACGATAGAGG
Organism: Unio pictorum; assembly: GCA_030141615.1. Lineage (NCBI taxonomy): Eukaryota > Metazoa > Mollusca > Bivalvia > Unionida > Unionidae > Unio > Unio pictorum. The sequence continues at coordinate 7,354,298 of JARLTB010000080.1, read as the reverse complement.
CGAAGGTACAAATACAAAAGCACTAGAATGTATAATATGACGAAAAATCATGATCAGAAAACGGAGCTCAAAACAAGAAAAGTATCATTATGAGAACGACGAAATCTGTGGGAAAGACTTGGCAGAAGATTCCGCAGAGAACGTAGGTTGGATTATGATGATATTTAAATAAATACTACATTTGGCGAATCATCTGATAATGAAGATGGCGATGAACATTCTGTCGATGAGGAGAAACCCAAGCGCGAAGCAAAAATTCCACAACCTGAAGCTGGACCAGAACGTCCATAGCCTTATCCTGATGAGGAAATTTCGCAAACAGCGCAACCGCAACAAGAAGAAGTTTGAGAAATTCTGGAAACGACGGCATGTGTTGATTATATAATCATGCGGTACATAGACTCTGGCGTTTAGAAGACCAATATTTTTGTTCCAGATCTTCTACAGGGTTGGCAATCAACTCTAGAAGACATATTAGCACTTGCAAAAATGGCGTTTTTAATATTGCCTAAATTTAATATGCTGATCATAATGTTGTTAATCGTTGTTTTCCTCGCACGTTTGATATTAAGCCACAGAAGAGCTGTCTTGGGAGAAATACAAAATATCATTTCAACAGTATCAGGGACAATGCAGATGCTGAGCGGCTATATATATTTCGAAAAAGAAACCAAAGCAATCGAGGCTTATGATTTATTATTAATACCAGTTCGTATATTCTGCCAAAGTTCAATAAACCTGCTATTAATTTTGTCAGACCCAGGTTTGGCTGGGAAAGCACGTTTCTAGAACGAATGTCAGCAACAATAGAAAAATCGAGAGGAAACTTTGCTGCTAATAATTAGGTTTCATTTTTAGATATAGTAATACAAATGCATCATAAAAACAGACATGGAATATACCGAACTATAACTCTGAAGCAGAAATGTTGCAGCAAGAAGCAGAAAAGCTGCAGCTTAAACCTGATTCAGAAATTCCTGAGGGAATTTAACATAAAAGTAACTGAAGCATATTATCTGATGCAAGGATAGTTGATAATAGTCCGTATCAATTCGCTCGTTACAGCAGAAGCTAATTAAGAAAACCATGTATTATTCTTGCTAATACACAATATTTAGTTAACAAATTCTGATGCTGATATTAAAACAAAGCTAGAATAAGAAAATTTAACAGCACCTTCGTCAGAGAGTTCTTAGGAGAAATACAACCTTCGGCAAATATTATGTGCTCAGAGCTTGCCCCGCAGGCGTCTTGATCTGTTTTGTGAACGATATATTATACTTCACTTTATTTAGCTCTTCACAGTATGGGTGTCTACTATGTAATTATCTGTACTGTATCTGAAACCGTCAATATTGCAGATGTAAATTGTTGCCAATAGCCTTTTCATCCGAAGTGATCGCAATATACTTTCAGCTGACCAGCTCAAAAACTGCTCGCCAAAGACAAGACAATGCTACATATACTTGTTGCTTATCGTGCTTTTTAGTTGATGTCAAGCGAAGGACTGTGGCACCAGAGCCACTAACTGTGGTGAGCATAATACAATATAATTCTGCAAAATTATGTCGCATTTGACACGATCGTACAAAGTTCCATTAGACTGCGTTCGGCCCCCTTGTTCATGCAATATCATTTCTTCAGTTCAGCATTACAAATTACGCCCGTATTTGAGAATGTGGCAGGTATGAGAGCGAATATCATTAGCACGTGCTTTTGTCTAGTACCGTGTGCAGGCCCTACTGATCCCTTTAGTTTCGAAGCAACTAAGTAACAATATAATTCCTACCTTACTGGACTTGTTAGCTAGAATGAATGTTTTGCTAAATTAGTTCTTAGCACATTTACTTTTACAAATTTCTGTTGCGCTTTTATTATGTTCACTCAAAAAAGTAAGTCAGTCCTCATAGCTATCACTCTGCCCGAAAGGAAGTCCAGACAGAGTGACCTCCCTTATGAGATTCTTGACCATGCAATTACTACTATTCCATAGATTTCAGTGTTGAATAAATAAGCACTATAATATATGGTAAAATTTGGGGTCAGGTAAATGAATATTTTGTATTACTGACATAGATTGGAGACAAGGATGGTACCTATCGTTCGCAGGCAAGGAAGGCATGTCTTGTATGCAGGCAAAAGGATATAACTCCTGTAACCTTCATGTGGGTAAGGCAGATAACTTTTGCGAGCTTCTCATCCGTTTGTTTAAAAATTATTATGTAAGCAATCATCATCTGCCAATCGTCTGCTTTTATTGTTGTCTAAACAAAAATTTAGGAATCATAATCGGACATCATTTATATGTAAACAATAACAAAGGCAATTCTAAATGGTAGTATAATGAAAGCTAATCGGAGTCTATATTATCTTTATTACAAGAATGCAGCAAAGCTATCACAAATTGTGCTGTTCAAATTCCTTTCGTGGTGTGATCTCATGGCGGCTCCAGAATCTCTCCAGGTTAAAGAACCATACTCTGCGCTCTTAGATTATATGGAAAAGTTGTGCTGTTCTCTTGTAATAATGACAAGTGCTGACCCATTCTCTCCGTTACGTATCGATCTGCAATTTAAGAAGATCACCAATGATTCAGTCCAAAATAACAAACTTCCCTTGGATCAAAATAAGGTTGCATATTGACTTTATCCAATAGAAATGTGAAATTTCCATCTGATATTCGAAAAGTATAAGTTATTGATTAGCACTATGTGAAATGCCAGTTGTATGAAATAAACATATACGGGATGCATTTGATCAGCCTGGTTCCCAGCTCTTACAAAGCGTAAATTAAATTACTTAAAGTCAACAAAGAATCGTCTTTCTTGCTAAGAAGTTATTTCATCTCCAGAGTGCCAATGCCGAGAGTAACCCAGCTCCATACATGTCCAGTTGTACTATGTTTTGACATAAATGAAGGGTTGTGAATCATACTAACCATTCAGCCACCACGGCTCAAAAACTACAATAAATCTTCAAAAGCAAATGAAAAGAGTTATTTAAATTAACAATGTCTTTAAAAGGAACATTCTTGTTTTGTTTTTTTTAAAAACCTACCTAGAGGTTCCACTTTAACTATAAATTGTGGAGCCATATTTATAATGCTGCAGTTTTAGACACATATACAGGAAATAAATAGAACGAATTAAACAAAGCAAGACTAATGAAAAGAACCATTCCAGCAACAAGCACATATTCTGTTATTATGATATGGTCTGTCCTAAATCAAGTGTTACGACTCTGTGGTCATAAATTACGTTGCAGACAGAAGCAAAACCAAAACGTTTTGTAATCGTAAGTCGAAGATAATTCTAAAAGTTCTTCACTTGTCCAGGTGTGTTCCGAATGAATTCCCGTCCTCGAATGTGCTGATGATCCAAACGTCTCTATGTATCACAATGGTCTTTTCCAGAACTCCTTTGATAACTTCAAAATAATCATAGAATAATATTTTAGTCCAATAAGCACTTTATAACTCTAATGAATAATATTTAAAACGAACTTGTGTGTACTTTCAAACTAGATCTAAGCTCAACATTAAAGACATCTGCATACTGATGTTAACACCAGAATATATGAAATAAAAATTAGGAATGAATCCGAATTAGGAACGAATTCATTGCTCCGTTTTATCCTTATATCCATCCCGAAGAGTCGTTTACGATTATATGTCACATTATAACTTCATTCAAAACATCTTACTACTTAAATCTCATAACTACGATACATCCCACTTGACCTACCGCAGCATACCTAACCGCATGACTTAATTAGCCAACCATACAAAAGTCAAAATTTCTACCTAAGCAGGTTTATGAATACCAATTTGTCAACTCCTGTGTATATATCATATATAGTCTACGTGCCAAATGTGAAGCATACAAATAGATAAATTTATATACCAAAATATAGCTATATATACGATAAGACATGTAAATACAAAGTTTGGATTAATGATACTGGTAACCAATAAATAGCTTTTGAAAACGAAATCTGCCCGTTACTTTCTGTCCAAAGTAGAGTAGGAACGTTATGATTCCAGTGAAAACCATGTTGGTTGTTTTATTTAGTTGGATACAAAGTACTTTATTGCATTCTACTGCATTGTATTGAAGAGCTATATTGCCTTCTTGATCATCCATTGTCAGTACCTACCCTTGTTTCTGACTTCTTCCACGGCAATGGTCGGTAATTGCATATGATCTTTGTAAAAGACATCTCGTTAAGATCCTGTAAATATTAGAATAAGCATAAATTGTTTACTTTAGCAATTTTTCTTCACAAGTAGATAATCATCCGATTTACCTTACAATGGACGATAGAAAAATACCGCACGTACAACAATAACAGATATGTATGTTTGCTTCTGAAATAAAACAAGTGTACAGCAAAACTCAAGAAGACAACAAATACATTAGTATGTTAGCATTGTTAGCATTATGACGCCAATATGTACATCTAGGATGCGTAGGAATTTGCATTATATGCGGAATTTACATTGTTGTGATAGAATTACCACAACATAGACCTATAAACTGATTGCAATAGTTTATTTAACGGTAAACAATTTAAATAAATAGCATTATTTAAAAACAAAAAAAGAAACAACACAAAACGGAAATGTAAAATGTTTAAAAATATTTAGAAATCTACTACGTGCTATAAATTCTCTCCATCATCAGCTTTTGCATATTACAAATATAAGAAACTTAATCAACGGGAAAATATCACTCTGCAAAACTACACATTTTTATGCTGAATAACGTGAGAATAATTCTTGATTATTGGTTTGTTTCGGATTTAACTGCGTACCAGCAATGGACGGCTATATAATGAGACAACGAGGACCACTTTAGTCATCCAGCCTTGCAGGAGGATCGATAGGGCTGGGGGTACGCAGGTGTCTGGATTAACAGATGTAGGCCCTGAATGGTAGTGGGGATGGGATGGTATCCAAGCAGATCGCAGGTCAATGCTCGAACTCTCTGTCATTTTGTCTGCAGAAACGGTCCTGTTAGCCTCGCAATCTGTTGCGCCTGTTCTAATGGAGGAGCACTACACGTACCTGTCCTGAGCAGTGTGCTCCCTAGCGTTAGTTTTTATATGAAAAGCCTTCTAAGTAAGTCTTGATTGTGTCCTTATAGCGTTTCCTCTGGCCTGCTTTGAAGCGCTTTGCTTGTTCTAGATCGCCAATAAAGAGTCTTTTCAGAAGCCAATGGTGTGGCATACAAGCTACAAGACCTGCAGATCTCAGCTGGGATTTCAGCCAGATGGAGTAGATACTGGGCAGTCCTGCTAGGTCAAGGACACCATCATCCGGAATCCTGTATTGTCACGTGGTGTTGAGGAGTCTTCTGAGGCTTGTGTGGAAGTAGTCCAAGTGGTTCACCAAGGAGTGTCCGCTGCGTATTTTACAGCTTTATTAGGTCCATGGGTAAGAACTGGGTGCATATGGGGACTAAATGTGTATCAGCTACCCCGACTATGCACGACTGTTTATCCATCAGAGATGCTATTCCTACAATACACTCCCATACATCCGAAGGCTATCGGCACAGAAATGGTTATATGATAAAAATGTATGTATCAAAATGATTAAATACCAAAGAGGAAAGTACCAAACCACAACAAATAGATGGTAAAAATGTGTAAGAGTAATTATATAAAAGAAACATTATGGTGAATAACAGTACATATGTTCGCTAAAATTACTCAAAGAAAATGGGATTGCACACATCCTATAAACGAAAACAAATCCTAACTCACTTCAAGAAATTTAAAATAGAAAACGCATTTGTGGTATCAGAAAGTTCATTTATATGCTAAACATTGTAGTAGCGATCGTGTCTTGCTTGGAAATCGAGAAAATATATAACAATATCCATATCTTCAGACTTGCTACCGAAGATTTCCTTTTCCAGTATGAACGTGATTGTAAGATTTTGAAATGTTCATGTTGTATCGTAGATCAGAGGCATAGCGATGATATTTTGCGCCCGGGGACGAACTATAAAATTGGCGCCCCAGCGATCTTGTGACCGATTTATTACCCTTGTTTACTTATTATAATGTAACATTGTAATCCTCATTTTGGCGCCCCTGTACCTTGACGCCCGGGGACATATGTACCCCCCTGCCCCCCCCCCCCATAGCTACGCCTCTGATGTAGATGCGTATTCATGTTCGTACCCTGTCCACATAAATGCACGTGTTTGCAGTGACATATCATCAGTGAACGCTGTCCGATATCAAGGAAAATGTTAGATGAAATTCCAGAGGAAAATCTTCCAGCAGCAACTCATATGAACCTGGATGGACATAACGTTAGTGTATTGTCAAGACATTTTTTCCCAATATGCCATACCTCGAGTGTCTATCCATGAATAATTCCAATATACATACAATAAACGACTACGCATTTGCGACATCATCATTACTGAAGACATTACATCTTAAAGCAAGTTATATATCTACAATTTTCTCAAAGACTTTCTTTGGACTAAACAAATTGCAATGATTATCACTTAGCATCAACAGAACAGCTTTTATAGATGTCATATTCTTCAGACATCTTCGTGAGACAAATATCTGCTCCACAAAGAAGACGAAAATGTATTGTACAAAAATGTAATTTGCATCATCAGTCCATTTTTCAGTTAATCCATGGACATGTGATTGTGAATTTCTAAAATATTTAGAAATTTCACATGTTTTAACATTGAAAAAGTAAAATATTTTTCTGCATTGACCTGTACAGCAAACACAGCTTCATCATCCATTTCAACTATGTTAGTGTTGCCTGCGTAGTTTTCGGATGTGTTCAAGTATTATCGAAAGTCAAACCAAGGAATTACTATCTAGCCTCACCTTGGTTTCGTCGCTAGCAACTTTACTTGGAGCCATCGTGATTGTAGTTATTATTCTCTTTGTAACGTTTGGAAGGGTGCTTTTCTGACAGTTTGGATTCACGTTTATTTCTGCTGGCGAATCTGCAATCATTATGTGGACCCAGTATATGTTTAGAAACCTTATCATGGTTTTGTTTCGTCCAGCAATACGGATGACGACTATATGGTACATGAATTTTATCCGGTTCTGGAAAATAGGTAGAACTGCAGATTGCGTTGATTAAACGGATTTTTCGGTCCGAGCTGCGATTGCAGACAATATTGTGTCTTTCCAGAAACCGAGTAATATTGTTATTATCAAATACTGTTGTCGAGAGTGAGTGGTGCCAATGCGAATTTCAGATTTCTCATCAACGGCCACTAGCACAAAGAAACGTTTGAACATTATGATTCTATTAGTTCAAATATATAATAAAAACAGGTCTCTGAAATGAAAGATTATATACAGACAAATACGTATGTAACCACGACGATGTTTTGTTTTAGAAAACGATCAAATATGCTATGCCTTTACTTCAAAGGCTCGAGTACATCATTTGTCACAAATGTCTCTTTGCTTTCATTTTCTCACTTTAATTCAATGTGTTCAATGTCCTAAGGCTTTAAATCACATTTAAAAACAGCAAACTTGACGGTGGCAGGGTTTTCCTTGTCTAACAAAATGTAATGTTTGATGAAAAAGTTCTATCACGTGACAAATTAAAATAGAAACCCTGCATAAATGTATTGAGAGTGGATGCTGATGGTTTTAAATTAATATATGTGATGATAAAAGTATATGCACTGCTGTCGTCGTTGAGTCCAATAAGTGTGTAATACTGGTATAATCGAATAGGTTTGTCGAGAGTGAGTCGTGTCAATAGAAATTTCAGATAGCTCATTTAACGGCTACTGGCAGAAAATAAAAGTCTGATCATTATGATTTTTTCGGGGTCTGGGGTAACATTGATAAATCTAAGCTGGTTCCTGAACTAAACGATTATATACAGATAAACACAGACGTAAAGCAAGACAATGTTTGTTTTGGAAAAATGATCTGATATGCTATTCCTCAAGTCCAAAAAAAACATGCATTAATGACATCATGGGTTCCTTTTTATTTGTTACATCTTCTTCATCATCTTAGTTTTAGCAAATGTATATCTGGTACATCTTAAATTGATTTCTTACAAACTATACGCCGTGATTAGTGTTTTGTAGAGGACCAAAGAAACACTTAGTGAAATATTAGTAGTAGTTGTAGTAGTAGTATTTTTGAAGAAATAGCAAGATCATATTGATCTATCCACTTTGTCGCTTGAATTAAAATGTAGCTGACTCGTAATCACGCATGGACAAGGGGAACAGTTTTGTGTCATGATTGAAATAGCTTTAGACTTTGAACACGTTTCTGGAATAATATTTTGGTTTGTATTCCTATGCAATTATTACTTTTTTCAAGCCGTTTTATAAATGGCTTTGATAGAAAGACTCTCTCTCTCTCTCTCTCTCTCTCTCTCTCTCTCTCTCTCTCTCTCTCTCTCTCTCTCTCTCTCTCTCTGACTATACAAATTGTAACAATCTCTATACTTGTAAATTAACCACTAGACAATATATTTGTACTTACTGCATATTTTGACAAGATATATATATATATATATATATATATATATATATATATATAATGTAATAAATATGGAGTATACGCATTTGATAGCACCCCGTTCTAAGCAAATCTTGGATTTGTGTGATTATTACGATTTGGCGCCATGAAAAAATTCCTAGCCCGAAATAATTAGCCAATTACTAGGAACAAACGTCATGGAATCGAGTGTTAGTGAGTTTGAACGATGCCATGGTTCGCTAGTTGTGAATTTAGATCCAATCCGAATGACTGTCCCTAGTGTAACATAGTCTATATTAAAAATCTAGTGGCGTATAATAGAGCTGTGGTTGAGGTGGCAGTATTTACGGTAGGAAACCTGTAAATTACTCAATGGAATCAATAAGTAGGGACTTGGTAGATACCGTTTATGTGTCCATAGTGGAAAATATATGCATTTATATTGGTGTAATGCGCCGGTAAAATCGTGTATTGACTGGCCTAAGTTGGTGAAGTGAAATAGTTCCCAATGAAAAAGGGGATACATGGCATAACAGGTTACGGGTCAAAACGGACCGGTACCAAAAAGGCCCATGACCAAAACGGGCCAGTGCTTAAAAGGCCCGGTCCAAAAAGGCCCGACCCAAAAAGACCCATTTAGGTATTAATTAATTACTACAGTACTAGTCTAATAAAAGTAACTAATGCGTAAATACAAAATCCTTGTGTGACATGGTGCAGTATGTCACAATCGTCCGTCAAGTGATCATGCCAATAATTGCAACGCTACTACATGTTCTATATAAAATGAAAAAAGAAGGCAAATAATATTTGTGTTATAAAACATTGTATTAAAGCAAATCAATAATATCTTTGTTATATCATATCAAGACTGAATACGAGTTCGTGTCGCCCACGTGTGGGTTCAGATGCCAACTTTATCATGATAATGCCTTAATTAAGCAATGACGATTGAATTTATATGGATTAATATTTTCATTTGCGAAGACTATTGACTTTTCCTGTTCACATGCATTCAATATCATTAATACATGTATATGCGTTTTGTATTTGTGTTGATTATTATGTATGCTTTCACTATATATGTGTTATATTCTGTGTTTTGTAAGCACCGTCTTTTGCGTTTTGGATGCAACGTAACTCAAGTCACGATTGAAAAAAAATAAATAGTTTTTTATTTTTATTTTAAAAAATTAACATACATTTGTGTGATGGGGTATAAGGAGAAGAAGAAGAAAAGATGAGTGTAATTAGTATAAGCAAAAAGAAAGACAAACGCTAATGCCATTTCAGATTTATAAATTTGTTAATAAGACCAATCATTATTGCTAATACATGAATATTAAAATCTAATTTCAAATACTACAAACATATTGCTCATAATGTCTGTCAAATTAATTTAACAGAAACATATATTCAATAATTATACAATAACAGCAACAAATATTCATCAAACTATAAAATCATGCATACAAAGATACTCACTTTTCAACCATATAACTTAACAAAATTGTACAACTGTGGCTGCCTACGTTAATATTTTATTATGATATAGGACGCAATCCTGTAATAACAGGAATATAGTAATGTTGTTCACGGTTATTAAGCTTTTCTAATGATAAATTTATATTTCCTTTCCATGTTTTTGGCCAGGATGAACTCACTTTTTCAACGTTCACATAGTTTACATTACAAATCATGCATTTTATAAATCTAAAATGTTTCTCTTTAAAGTCTCTCCAAAAACATCAAAGTTTGAAACGATGATCGTGAAAGGAAAATAACACAGATGTATCACACGAACACGTACATTCTTAAAAATTGGCATGTAAAGTCGTTTCAATGCACAGAATACAAATTCTAACTTTATTTTGTTGAATTATGCTATTACGTGGGAACAACATCATGAATATAAATTATGTCTGGTTTCCTTTCAAACCTTTGATTCTAAAGTATTATATAGCAATATATCAACGAAAGTAACATTTCCTTTTACAGTATATATATATATATATATATTAAAAACTGGGGTCATTGCAACTGTATATCAAAAATAAAATATCCAAATAATAATTCAACTTATGTTATATCAACTCATCTCTGCATGAACTTTATAGGAAAATTATTTATTTTTTAAAAAATGGCATTCATTAGAATCATTATGTCGTTAATGACGACATCGGAAGACCAAGAGTCACGTGATTACACATAACTCCAGATGTTGTTCTCAGACTATTTAAATGTAGAATTTTATATTCTTTCATTTTATTGCAGCCAGTAAGTTCAGAAGAACTTTTGAAAGTGTGGGTTGTTAGATTTGTGTACTCGCGCCACTAGCAATGCAAATCGCAAGTACCATGCAACATTTCATCAACGACTGACAATTCCTGATAAAATAAGTGTCATACTCATTTTATGCTTGTATCATTCGATCTCACAAGTTTAAGAGATTGTTTTTTTTAGGTCATCCGGTTATTGGCAACGATTTGCCACTACCATGTTAGAACCCGATAAATTTATCTCACGATCAGTTTAGTTTAGTGTTGGAACCCTGTATTGTTGCTTGCTACAGTGTTTATATTTACACTCTGAAACCATACAGTTTGCCGACAGAGCTAAAGAACTTAGAGGTTTTGATCTCGTGCTGCATGTATTGGTCCCAAAGTGTATTTAAAGATTTTTCAAATATCTAGCATTGTCTCTCTCGTCCTAGGTCGTTACACTGGACGGCTAAGCGCAACAGTTATGCATATATCTATCCAATAAACATGCTGGAAATGTCACTGAATTTTTGCAACAGGTAGAGAGAAAGAAAGTTTTAACATATGGCTTACAGCCAGATAGTCTGACTTCGTTTTCCGGCTCAAGCGGCAACTGCTTCTGTGCGCAATTGCTTTCCATGAAGGCATGATGGACATGAGCTGACCCTGTTGTCTGAATGGCTCACCAAGGACCTAGAAGTTAAAATCACACTTTTTAAACAAGGCTATTAATGCGTGCTATTATAAATTCCAAACCGAAAATATATGTAGCTCAACAATAACTGGTACTCGTACAGCAAAAACTAACGAATACAATGTAATGATCTGCCTTAAATGTTCCATCCATGTACCACCGTTTCGCTTCTCGCAAAAGTCCTAACTGGTATTCGTTTGCCAGCAGGAAGTATCGCTTCCCATCCATTTTGATGTCTGCTACCAAGAATTCGTGAGCGTTGATGAAGTCTTCATTCAGCTGTAAAAATCGAGTATTGCTATCAATATCATCCATGTAACAAGTTACAACTACAAAAAAAGAAATACAGTTTAAACTATCAAAGTTTAATTACAAACTAGATATGAAAAAAATTGTTCTTCAACACCCCACCCCACGCCCCAAAAAAGTTGATAGCAGACCAAAAAATTAATGAGCAAACATTATAAAAGGTATAAATCAGTTAGTTGAAAATTTATAATAAAGTTACATCTAACTATAGATTTGTCTCAGTTCTACAAAAAGCACAAACTTCAAATTCCAACGTTCTTAGCTCTTCAGGACGTAGCTTCGCTCTGGTTCTATTAGCAACACTTTTCAAAAGCGCTTTCTGTGGGAGAGAGACCGTATCTGGTTCCGAACTCTTCAAAATAGCGTCTTCGGCAACTTTCAAGGCTGGTGTGAATAGTTGCTCTCTTGCAGCACGTCTCACCTTTGAGAAAGATGTAATGATGTTATGTCAAAAGGAGGTAAACACAGGTGTATAATTAAACACTAAACATATATTTTATTGCATGTGCCACGAAAGCCACTAACATTATGAAAAGCACTTATAATTCATTCAAAGTGTATTGCATTTAAGTATCATCACTGTGTCAGGATTGAATATTTCATGAATGTTCATTACATCTAAATTTTGTTGTTATAATTCAAATATGCGTTGATCTTGTACCAATCGTACAATTAGCTGCCAATGTAACATGCTATGCCGACAAAACGTTACCTTGGCGTACACCTGTGCCTTAAGCTAACGGTCAGGGACAGCGGGGTGTGTATGCTGAGCATAGCTTTAAACAAACAAGTTCCCTTGCTAACGTATTGTCACTGGACGTTTCACGTTGCGACTTCTAGAAGTGCAGCGCCACAAAATAGAGTTGACGTTATCTCGCTACAAAGACAAAAATGCATGCATATATGTCCTTGAACGGTTTTGTCCAATTAGGAAATGTAATAGAATATACAGATTTGATATAACACACACACTCTCACACACACTCACACACACACGTTTGTAAAACCAAACAAACGGTAACGTATGATTTTTACCATCAAAATGGGGCCAATTTTACTGTAACAAATTAAGGTCTAGAAAGATGTATTTTACAGCGCATTTGATACATACACGTAATCTGTAATTGGTTTGTGGTTGATTTCCAAGAAACACCGTATCACAGTCGTTACCATCAGAACGGGGACACAATTTTTCGGTGTTAGAAACTATACAATCAATTAGGCGACATTCAATATGTATTAAGTGAGATTGCAAATAACGATCAATTCAATATAAATACTGCATTAATCTCACCGCATGCACATAAGTTCACATCCTTATTAACAAACTAAATTGAAACTACCAATTGAAATTTGTATTTTATGTTTGTGGTATATATAAGCATAAACAACATTATTTGTTTTATAATTTTTGCATTTTGACACACCTTTATCCCATATGAATAACCAAGACTGGATACCAATAGCCGGGTATGTTTCTGTGAAGATCCCTCTAGGATTGTATACGTTATACCACGGTATTCTACCATCGTCTCAGTCAAAACATCGTGCATTGACCTGAAATAAATAATTTTATGCAAGCAATCAAACCAAATTGATGAGTTTATGTTTTAAAGAAGTATAGCGGTTGCACAATTGTCATATTTGTATATAATTACTTAGGAATCAAAATAAAGTTGAGAATAACGTAAATTCTCGTCGAGGATGTTTTCATAGATGATACGATTTCGCTCCCGGAGGAGGATTTTAGCTACGCGATATTCTGATTTATACGTAGGAAAATTTAACCGACGCGCTGAGGTTATTTTTTTTTTATCATACTCTACTCAAATATTACTAGTATTAATTGTATATACGTACTCTTCTTCAATATGATTCACTGGATCTATGTTTCTGTCACTGATATCGAATGAAGTGTCACTGTCGGGGACGTCGGGAATGTGGACAATCGTGCTTGCCCCATATGGATCCACTTCAATTTCTGTTGACTCGGCTACAGGAATATCATTCGACAAATCGCCAATACTAGGGATCTATGAAATAAATCAAACAATAAAAACCATTCCATTTTCTATATTTCTTCGCACCAGAGAATGATTTTATTTCTATACAGGTTTTGTTTAGACAGGTTGAAAACTTGTATGTTAGAAAACAAGAAAACTTGCAATTCCTTAAGATAGGTTGATGATTGCTGCTAGACGTATCCGTGCACTCCCTCCCCTCCCCCTCAAATACAGCCAATAGGCAAATTAGGGCGCCTTTAGATAACAATATCAGTAGCATTTCTGAATAACCGCCGTGAATTTAATCAACCATTTTTTCACTTGTTTATCTATACAACAATAAATAATGAACAAAATAGTATTACGACATGTCAGCAGCATTTCTAAATAAGCGCCGCAAGTTTTTTGAGAAATGAATACCTTAATTTTTTCTTGGATATAAATATATATATACAACATAAATGCGCCATAAACACGATTTTATTGTTATTTACCTTATTACAAATGTTCTGAAAAGTCCTCGTGTCGCCTTATGAAATTTAACCTCATACACTTAACTCCAAGAAAGGCGGGTCTACTGAATCGTCTTTGTCTTGATCTGTAACACGTATGGTCACTGAAACCTGTTGTAAACGATTAAGGTATATTTGTTAAATGTAAAATTTGCGGCGATAAACCCTCACCGTGAACAAAATAGTGTTATTACTTGTCAGCAGCATTTCTGGATAACCACCGTGAATTTTATGAGAAAAAAGATCGGTATTTTAATTGTTTATATATGCAACATAGTTGGGTTCGTCGGCTAGTCTGTTCACCTATCACCGACATGGTCATACGGGTTAAAATGATTTCTTATATTTTAGTTGCTTTATGTCATACCTGATTCAATTCTCTGCAAGGTCTGCATGTAAATCCGATTTCCCCTCTGTTATTTACAGCCTCCCTGCAAGGATATTAATAGAATAAGTAATTTATTATATAATCTTCGTACTCTGTATGATGTACAATTACAACATGCAAAAAACAAAGCAATCATATGAGATGGAATTGAACATTTGAAGCTAAATATCGTCATCATTAGAAGAGAACTGACTTAATTTTATTAAATAAAGAGAATTTTCTTAACTAAAGAACTGTTTCTTATTTAGTGTGCCTTGTATTGTAAAGGTCATCACTATGCAAAAGTCGTATTGATAAATATTAGCAACGGCATGCACCGCCATCTTTATGTTTCCTTGCAGTTTTTGTGACTTCAAGAATTGCTCTATTACGTAAGAATAAATGTGTTTATTTTTGCTCCATTATTTCCAATTGAAGATTTGCCACATAAAAGTAAATGTGAAGATTTTGACACACACACACACACACACACACACACATAAAGTTAGTGCATAAGTGAGTTTTAAGCATTATGATTGTTTCACATAATATGCCTGACTGTTACCAATCCTATGGTTAATGCGCATATATGTTATCAAATATAGTTGATATTGGTGGCAATATTGTATATTACCTTTACAGTTTAAGGATGGTCTTATTAGTATGAAACTTTAGGAATATATTTAAAAGTGTACTTACCAGTGCTGCACATGCGATGTTGCCAAAACCCACACACGTCACAAGCGATCGCATGCTGTCGTGGCCTAACTTCTCGAGCACAATGAATACAGCGAACATAAGCCATTTTACTAATTGCTGAGCTTTCTTGTTATAAGTCGTAATAAATTGATGAAAATAGATTATGGTGAAACAATAAGTACAAGAAACATAATTGTGTGTCGCTGAGACAAATTAAACACAACAGGTAATTTAGTCAAACAATTCAAAAATTAAAATAAATAGATTGTGATAAAGTTAACATACAAATAAATCCATAAGCATCTGAATTTGTGTCAACTGTAAAGATTTTGCTGTTTATATAGGTATTACATGTTGTAATTATCTTAATATTTGTTGCTGCGCGTGCGCATTCCCATAGGAATATATATTTTCTGGACTTATAGGAAGTTTACAGATAATCGCCTGGGGTAGTTTAGTAAGGAGTGTCTCGGTAATCGTTAAAAACACCCCGTTAAAATCATAAGACACGTCAAGCGCTGTTAAAATCGTATGACACGTCAAGCGCTGTTGAAATCGTATGACACGTCAAGCGCTGTTAAAATCGTATGACACGTCAAGCACTGTTGAGACCGGAAGCATGGAAAAGAGTTGTGATTGTAGACACTTGTATTTGCGTCATAATTGTGATTATCAAAGTTTGCTGACATATTAAATAAATCTTAGACAAAAACAGGTAAAGGAAGTGTGAAAAGTATATGGTGATCGCTTATACTTTTGTAATATCGGTACTACAATTTGCGTAATAAGCAAAATGCTGCTGTTTGCTATCCGTGCTTTATTTTTTCTAGGTGTTAATCATTACTAACCAGTGCTTCAGTTTTCAGTTTTGACAGCTCAGTGTTTTAGCAATACATGTAAAAATGTCATTGACTTGAAGTGAATAGATATGGGTATTGTAGAAAAGCTGTCTTATTTTTCTTCTTCTGCTTACTACTACTACTACTACAACTACTACTACTACTACTACTACTACTACTACTACTACTACTACTACTACTACTACTATTATTATTATTATTATTATTATTATTATTATTATTATTATTATTATTATTATTATTATTTAATGATCTTGTAAACGGTCCTTTTTAACCCGAGCTATTCCGTCCTGGTCATTTCTGACCCGGGCCGTTTCCGTCCAGGTCCTTTTTGACCCGCTACTGGCCTTTTTGGACCGGGCCTTTTTGACCCGGGCCTTTTTGGTACCGGTCCGTTTTGACCCGTTACCGCATAACCGGGTAGCGGTACGGAAATCTGATGATTATGAAGAAAAACCAGGCAAATGTACGGTTGATGGACTTATGGCAAGTTATTTTATCTGTGTTCTTGACTTGATTAGAATAAAATTTAGCATAAAAAAGCAGACATGTCTGGCTTTCCAATTTCCAACTTAATTTGTA